>JBBPCY010072670.1:0-10857 GCA_037974405.1 Brachyalestes nurse
TTCAGACATAACACTAACAGCAGCAGCACGGTTATCCAAATAACAAAGTACAACACTCGAGTTAACGTGTGTATTCACACCCATATCTGATGCTATTTACCTTAACATTAGCGACAGTAGCCTGCTAACTGGGCTGAGGACATTAGGGGCTAAATTCCAGATCAGGCCATCTGAGCTGTCTCTCTCTGAACGGCGGAGCAGGATGATCAAAACACGCTTTACACATATCGCCATTTCTAGCCACTGCAGGACTATAATCAGGCTGGGGGAATTCGTATTAAATTTAAACAATCTCACAAAGTGAAATTTTCATGTCATGTGACCTTTAAGGGGCAATTTTGAAAAGGTAAGGGGAAAATCCAGTAGTTTTACCCCTTAATCACTTTAATCTGCACACTTTTTCCATTAATTTTCCTTCATTTCCTGTATGGGGAAATTAAGGCCAAAAAGAAGGTCATTTTAAGGGGTGAAATTAAGGCTTTTGCCTTTGTAGTGCTAAAAAAAATCAATATCTGGTTTAAATGCAGCTCACATCCACTTTGCTTTTTGAATATCTCAAGTTGTTGAGAATAAATAGTAGCATGAAAGGTCTTGTAGGTCTTTGCCTGTCATATCCCTAGCGGCCTACAGGGGTCGCTGTATTGTTTTTGGTTTTGCACCAATTGCCACAGTTTTTGTATGCTCTTTCCAAATATTTTCATAGAATAGTTCAGTATATAAATTAGTAGAAGAATAGTTCAGTATATAAATTATCTTTACCATAAACTAACCACTGTAGATTACACATGAGAAGAATCCCAAAACAAACTTTGACACACCCTAAAGTAGCACCCTAAAGTATTCCTGCGTGGACTCTTCATTCTGCCTTGGCACAGACCTATTCACGATATGTGTAATCCATCCTAAATGTATCATTAATGGAATAGATTTTAAAATACTACTACTTGTCCATAAATAATTAGGTGGGCTACATCATGATTCAACTGCTGCAAAAGAACAGCCATACTAGGCTTCTTGGGCCTGGTCAGCTGACAGAGCAATGGTGAGGAAGACTTCACCCAGTAATAAATCCCCAGAAACTGTCAAATGTGCACTGATTCTGACATATTTTTTCTCTTGTGCCCATTACTTTTGCCCTTAACTTATTTATCTCTAACTTTGCACTCAAAGTTTGACCTGTTTTGCCTGCTCACTCATAAACATGTGAATTAATGGTTCTATGTGTAAATCACACATGTATAAAAAATGTATAAACCTCTACTACAGAGTAACATCAGGGACCCAGCACAGTGAAAGTGTAAATGAAAATGTAAGATGCAAAAGTATTAAATATATACTTTATGTTTTTGTTTATATTTTTGCAGACTAGCTGGCTGTGATCTCTCAATGGATTCTTGGGGAACTCTCTGCTCAGTTCTACAATCAGCAAACTCCTCTCTAAAAGAATTAGACCTCAGTTACAATGACCTGCATGATGCAGGATTGGAGCTGCTTTTTGCTGGACTAAAGAACTCACAATGTAAACTGAAAACGCTTAGGTGAATGATTAACTTAGGCATAATGGTTGCTTTTAACAGCTGTTCCATAAATGACTTATGGTCTCTGCACTGTGCTGTAATTTTCTCTTATTTCAAGCCTGTTCAAATGTCTTTGCAGATTAGCTCTCTGTAAACTTGGGGAAAAGTCTTGTGAAAATCTGGGATTAGCTCTACAGTCAGTTAACTCCTCCCTGAATGTGTTGGACCTAAGTAACAACGACCTGCAGGATTCAGGAGTGAAGCTGCTCTCAGCTGGATTGAAGAGTCCTCACTGTAAACTGGAAACACTGAGGTAAGCTACTGTGAATTTATTTCTGAATGTAGAAATGTTCAAAAACAATAAACTGCAAACAATATAATATACACAAATACTTTGTGGAGTATTATGTAAACCAGGGGTCGGCAACCTTTAACAGTCAAAGAGCCATTTGGAGTCAGTTTCCACAAAAGAGAAAACACAGGAGTCACAAATCCTTTTTGACATCTAGAATGAAGATAACACTGCATATGTTGTTTTTACTTTCATGCTATGTGTAAAAACTAGGCTAGTGTGTAGAAAACATTTTGAACATTTAGAACGCTGTAAAAAAAATTAAACACACTGTATTTTAATGTTACAAGATCATAATAATCTTAAAATTTCGAACTACAATAAAAAACAAACAATAAGTAAAAATGCACAACAAACAGTGTCAATTGACATAAATTCATATGGCTCAGAATCAGAATCATGCTCTGTAAAAGACATTTGGGTGAGGTGTAGGCACATGTACACACGTATCTTTACATGTTGTTTTATACTGTTGTGCGTGAGAGACACCATCGACCAGAATCAAAATTCCTTGGATGTGTTCGCTCACATACTCGGCCAATAAACGCTGATTCTGATATGGCGACTGGTGCTGTATGACGGGCTCTGGGTCTAAAGTCCGCTGGACCCTTGCTGTGTCTGTCGGAAGTTGCAGGACTAAATCAGGGAGAATCTTGTGTTAAACTGGGCACTGCGTCAATTGACACACGCAGCTGTTATAGGTTCTAGTGTTAAATTATTTTTTATTTTCCAAAGCCACAGGGAGCCACAACACAAGGTTGAAAGAGCCGCATGCGAGTCCAGAGCCACGTGTTGCCGACCCCTGGTCTAAACGTGATGAAATACCTTTGATCTTATTCTGTTTGGAAATCTTTCCTTGTATGTACTATAAATACTGTTGTAATTTCTTTGAAGGTTAATTCACTGTAATCTTGGGGGAAAAGCTTGTAAATATTTGGGAACGGCTTTACAATCAGTAAACTCCCTGAAAGATTTGGACCTCAGTAAAAATGACCTGCAAGATACTGGACTGGAGCTGCTTTTTGCTGGACTGAAGAGTCCACACTGTAAACTAGAGATACTCAGGTAAACATTCTGTGAATTCGCTGCTGAAAACTACTTAACAGTAAACTCGATACAAAAATGTACTTATCATTGCCTTTTTATTACATTTGTTTGATCTTTCACTATCACCATCCTATAAAAAGCACAACTGAATTTGTAGTTTGTTGTCAGATTTTCCATTTCATTGCTACTTTTCTTGCTTTCTCTCTCTTTTTTTCTGAACTACTTTGGTCTTTGCCTTCTTTTGTTCATTGTGTTTCTTTAATTTTATGTAAAGTGTGTTGCTCTTGGCATTACCCACATAGTCTCTACTCGTGTTATTTTCATAATATAGTTTCTTTTAACAGATTTCCTGTCTGTACAGGATTCATGTAACCATGAATCAGCCAACTTGCAAATTGCTCTTCCACCTGCCTCATTCACTGCATTGTTACATGTGTCATCTAAGAAACATAATCTTTTCTCTTGTACATTCAGAAATCTTTAATGTAAGATATTTTGCAATTTCACCCTTTATGCAGACTAGCTCTCTGCAGTCTTGGGGGAAAGACGTGTGAAAATTTGGGCTCAGTTCTACAATCAACAGACTCCCTCCTGAAAGAGCTGGACCTCAGTAACAATGACCTGCGGGATTCAGGAGTGGAGCTGCTCTCTGCTGGACTGAGGAGTTCACACTGTAAATTGGAGACACTCAGGTGAGACTTCTGTCAATTAGATGTGAAAGAGCTTATACTCACACATTGTGGAACAAAGATGAGCACAGAAAAGCTTTTCAGGCCTAACTTGACACTATCCTCAATCTTCCAGTACCATATTCACCTATTTAGGTTACATCTTTTCTGTGGTTTACTACCACAGGTTTCTGCACCAATACATGACAATTATCACTTCAAATTTGAACAGTGCAAATGTCTACTCGTCACCACAGACCCTAGCACACTTACTCGCCAACCCTACTCTGATGATGTGACATAGTGTGGACATGGATCCATGAGGACTTGCTTTAGGATGGTGATAATAAAGGATGGAGCATTCAAGTAATCCAGAGCGATAATCCAGTATAGGATTTATTTATTTATTAAGTATGTAATATCTAAATATCTACAGTTTATCTTTTGTAGTCTTTTAATTATTTTTAAGTTGGTTTGTATTTTTCACTCATTCCAAATTATTTTTATCCAATTTCATGTATGTACAGTATTTTAATCTGCTTTGGGGCCTGGCTCCTCTCCCAATTCCTTCCCAATTATACTTCCAGGAGAACAAACTGTTGTGTCAGTTCTGATATTGTGTTTTTGCTTTGTTCTGTTTGATATCAGAGTGTTAATTTATATATCTCAGAATTTGGTGCTAGGTGTGCTTGCACTACTAGTAGTCTCTCTGTTTTCCTCCTTTCTACAGATTATCTGGTTGTATGGTTACAGAAGTAGGCTGTTCTTCTCTGGCTTCAGTTTTGAAATCAAACCCCTCCTGCCCGAGAGAACTGGATCTGACCTATAATCACCCAGGAGAGTCCGGAGTGAAGCTGCTCTCTGATTTTCTGGAGGATCCACATTGTAAACTGGAGAACCTACAGTGAGAACCTACACATATCACCTACCTAAACATTGTTGTAGACCAAGTACACCCATTAATGGTAAATGTATTCCCTAATGGCAGTGGCCTTTTTCAGAACATGCACTCTGCCACACTGCAAACATGTTCAGGACTAGTTTGAGGAATGTGACAAAGAGTTCAAGGTGTTGACTCACTTCCAAATTCTCCAGATCTCGATCCTATCGAGAATCTGTGGGACAGGCTGGGTGAATTAGTCTGATCCATAGATGCCCCATGTCACAACTTACAGGACTTACAGGATCTGCTGCTAATGTCTTGGCACTAGATACCACAACTCCTGTGGAGTCCATGCCTCCACCGCCAAGTCAGAGCATTTTTCCTGACATAAGCGGACCTACACAATATTAGGCGAGTAGTTTTAATGTTATGGTTGATCAGCGTCTGTATGTACAAACCGATGTACAAACTGTACTGTATGTACAAACACTTCACAGGTCCATTTACATTCTAGCTTCATTGTCCATTCTAAAAGCTACACTGACCACACAGATGCACTTTCTATTTTAAAATTACAGACTATAATTTGTCTGTTTATCTGCATCTTTTGACATGCCCCTTTACCCCCGGACCCCTGGTCAGGACCCCCACAGGAATAAGGTATTATCTGGGTAGTGGATCATTCTCAGCACAGCAGTGAAACTGTCAAGGTAGTGGCACCCGTAAACCCCTGAAATTCGCAGGGGTTACGTTCCAAGAGCACCCATGAATTATGAAAAGCCATGAATTTGAGATGTGGTAGAAAAATGCCTAAACATGCCTATTTTTAATAGTCTAAACCAGGGGTCCTCAAATATAAAGCTGAAAGGTCCACTCACCAAATGATAAGTCAGGGTAAGGTCTGGAAAATTCCAATTCCAAAACAAAACTGATAAGTTTTTAAAACCTATCAAACTATATACAAAAAGCCACGTGGTGGGCCTGTTAGTGTGAGAATTGACACCTTTTTTCTGCCAAGTTTAAACTTGGGCACAAAAGGTGTAAATGCCAGGCATAGGCACTGTAAGTGTTCATCGGTGAGTGTGCTGCGGTATGAGGTCTTCACTATATTAGTTGAAAAAGCAGATTCACAACAGTAAGTTGAGGGAAACATGGTGAGAAATTGAAGAGCCATTTTCTGCAGAAGAGGAGCACCTGCTGCAATAACAGTCGTTGTCCAGAAGGTGACAGTGTCACAATGAGCCTCCTGCAGTGCCTTAGATTTTGGGTGTGAGTGAGTCGTGTTGCCATAGTGATGCAACTTGGGCCTGCTTTGATGCAGAAACACTGTATCATTGCAGAAACACTGAATCATTGATTGTATGTGCGCCATTTAAAACATGGCTTGGATGATTAAATATTATACAGATTTTCGTGTCTGTCCGAATAGAACTTCGTTTGGGTCCGGATGCAGACCGCGGTCCACCTATTGAGTATCCCCGGTCTAAACCTTAAATATGCCACTAAATATGCTTAATACATTACCCTTAAAAATGTAAAAGTAAACCCATATCCGTACTGTACAGTTTACACTAAACTACTGTCTTCAGCAGTGCTACAATGTAAAATACCAATGTTACCCCTGTATAGACTGTATTGTAATTCATGCACGTGCGTTTTCTTTGTTATACGCTGTCGTTTTTTTTTGTTATGTGCAGGGTAAATACAGTTACAATTTAATTTAATTTACAGTAATAGCAACACAGGGAAGAAGAACAAAAGAAAAAACACGAGAAAACTCAGCGAAACACGTGGGATACTGTTATGATGTGGGGATGCTGGAACTGCATCTACCAGAGAAGCATCACAGGGCAGCAGGCAATACATGCTTGCTTTGTGTCATCTCAACAGTAATTATAAATGTATACGGTTACATTTGCTATGGAAATTTAGCTGAATTTACATTAATATTTGTTACAAAGTCATTTAGCATTAAAATACATAAAAAAATATATTGCCACAAAAAAAGCAAAAAAAAAAGGCGGTTTCTGCAACTTCATGGGTCTTTACTGTATACGTTTCTTTTTAGGGTGGAGCATGGAGGAGAAATCAGGATGAAATCAGGAATAAAGAAATGTAAGACTCACCCACAACCACATACACACACACACACACACACACATACTCTGTGTTATCACTGCTGATCTGTGTATGTGTGTACAGATGCCTGCCATATCACTCTGGACCCAAAAACAGCACATACACGTCTATCACTGTCTGAGGAGAACAGGAAGGTGGAGCGTGTAGAAGAACGGCACTGGCATGTGGATAATCCAGAGAGATTTAAACACTGGGAACAGGTTTTGAGTGTGCAAAGTCTGTCTGGACGCTGTTACTGGGAGGCCGAGTGGAGTAACATGGGAGCTCACGTAGCCGTATCCTACAGAGGGATCAGCAGAGAAACAGCCAGTGATGACAGTGGGTTTGGACTCAATAAGAAGTCCTGGAGTCTATACTGTACTGACAGCAAATACATTGTCAGGCACAATAAAAGAGAAACTATAATAACTGCTGTCACTCCGCGATCTCGCTCCCGCTCCAGCAGAGTTGGAGTGTATCTGGACTGGCCAGAGGGCATTTTGTCCTTTTACAGCGTATCACCTAACACACGCGCACTTACCCACCTACACACACTCCACACCACATTCACAGAGCCCCTTTATTCAGGGTTTAGGGTTGATCATGGCTCATCAGTTCGTCTGTGTGACATTGAATAGCCTCTACACATGACTTGGTCTGTGTGTGGGTGTGAAAAGTTTTCCTGAGTCCTGGAAGACAAACTAAGGGAGAGATATATGTATGAGGGTACAATGTATGCCTAAGTACACTTGCAACAACATCGAATGCCAGTACCAAAAAGTTTATTTCATCGTCTCCTCAGTTCTTAGGGAAGGACACATTGTTGTACCCATGAACAG
This sequence comes from Brachyalestes nurse, assembly GCA_037974405.1. Taxonomy (NCBI): domain Eukaryota; kingdom Metazoa; phylum Chordata; class Actinopteri; order Characiformes; family Alestidae; genus Brachyalestes; species Brachyalestes nurse. Next base: position 7,425 of record JBBPCY010072670.1, read on the forward strand.
TGTAAGGATTTGAACACTGTTAAAACTTACTTGATGATTATAAAACAATGATATGCAGTAGAATTTATAAATGTGAGTGTATGTATGTATCTGGATGTGTGCACTAGAGGGCGATTTGAAGAAAAAAAATTGCTGAATAAATATACCTTTCTGTGTGGTGAAAGTATTCATTTCTAAATGTGTACTGTTTTAAGATAAGAAAGAACTTTATTTATCCTGAGGGAAATTCTTTTGTAGTAAATATGCTCAATGCAGCAGAGGAACAAGAGGAATAAAGATATACATTAAGAATTGAAAAAGAAGAGAACAGTAGAATATAATATTAAAATAACTAACAAAGTAACAATATATCTAGATCAGATAAAATACAATAACATAACTATTAGTGCAAGTGATTATAAAAAGTGACATAGTGTTTGCGCAACGAATAAAAAGAGAGTGTGATGGGGGGTGAAACAAACATTCAATAACATACAGATGAGTAATATTGCCCGAGCTGAATGAGAACAAAATTACATTAATGTTAATCCTGAGAAAATCACCTACAGAGTGAGGAAGAGTTGTACAGTCTTATTGCCAGAGGTAGGAAGGATTTCCTGTTGCAGTCGGTTCTGCATTTAGAGGCGATGAGTCATTTGCTGCGTGTGCTTCGATGGCCCATCATGGAGGCTTGCATGGGGTGAGAGGGGTTGTCCATGATACTGAGAAGCTTTTTCAGCATTCTCCTCTCAGACACCTCCTCCAGGTTCTCCAGTCTGACACCCAGGACAGAACCAGCCTTTTTAATCAGCTTGTTCAGCCTGTTGGCATCAGCTGTCTTCACCCCACTGCCCCAGCACACAGCTGCAAAGAACACAACACTCTCTACCACAGAGTGATAGAACATGGTCAGCATTTTCCTACAGACATTGAAAGGCCTGAGCCGCCTCAGTAGGAAAAGCTGGCTCTGCCCTTTCTTGAAAACAGCATTGGTGTTCTTGGACCAGTCCAGTTTACAGTCAATGTGTACCCCTAGGTACCGGTAGTCCTCAAATACCTCCATAAATAACAGAGGAGGACAGAAATGAATCATCTATTACAATCACTCAAACACAGACACAGACACAAACACACATTTTCTATAATAAGTCTCTATTAAAAAACTAATACAATAGCGGCCTCTACCAGCCGCTGGCCGAGACAAGACAACTATGTTGTAGCCTTTTGATACAACCCCCTTTGTATGCGTCCAGCGCCTACACTTTAACTCTATTGATGACACATTATTTGTGATAAAAGAATTGATATGGCCAAATGTTATGTGATGGCATCTTATTTTACTAAGATTATTCTCTAAGATTCATACTGTCTCTGTAACAGTTAAATGGTTAAGTTAGTTTTCTTTTTTTATGAAAAGACTAATAAACTAATATAAAAAAGAAAAATGCAGGACTGCTTTGCATTTTGTTGGAATATGGCAACAGCATATAACAACAGAATTGTAGTCCTCAGTACATACAGTGGGAGTAAACCAATACACTGTCAGTTAGCAGTGGCCACTTTCTTTATTTAGGATAGAAAAAACAAACTATTTTCAAGTGTTTTTTAAGATCAACTTCAGCTTGTTTCTGTATGGAAGCATTTTTTTTTATATATGAAAAGTACATTTTAATCATTTTAATCATTTAGACACACACTTTAAGAGCATCTAAGACCTAGACCTCAACATGTGAGACACATTGCGGGAAAAGGATGCAACCCCAGGATGTAAGGGTTAAAAATTGTTGGAATCACAAAAATTGTTGTGATCACAAACAAATTTTCCTGCCTTCTGATTGTGTTAATCTGATAACAAAATCACAGATAAGTTTAAATATTTACAAATACTTTTAACATCAAAGATCTTCACTCTCACTGAAGTCTCTGCCTGATGTGGGTAAGACATTCTAATGACTTGAAAGGACTCAAGTCTCTGAAGATTTGTGTTCGAAATAGCTCTGGATGTGATCAGACTCACGGAGGTACAGTATGCCTGTATGGACATAATGCAGTCAGGAGCAGGCACACTCTTTTCAGAGAAGCCTTTATCTTCCATGGCCAGCCCGTGGAGAGAGACAGAGATAAATATAGGTAGGTAGGAGGCAATACGTATGGGAAGAGAATATCGCCATATACCTGTAGAGAAAGAGAGAGGGAGAGAGAGAAAGAGGCAGACACATGCTCCCAAGGTTACAGCATTAAGTTCTTCTTTGCAGCTTAGAACATCAAAACCTCTTTGCATGTCCTTTCACTAACACTGAATTTAATTGAAAGCAAAAATGTGTTGGAAAGCACTACATGTAGATAAAAGGACATTTTTCCCGTATGCTCTACCAGTGACCTTGAGGACCAGAAAGCTCCTGAGTTTCAAAGATTCAGTATCATGAACGTGTGATGTAAGAGAATGTGGAGATGCCTACACACAAACGTTAACATACATACTACTAACTTACTGTCAGGTATTTATTTATGGCAATATCTGTTACATTAGGTTCCACCATGCCACCATGTTTGCTGTGCGTGCATGAGGGTGAGGGACACCTGATCTCCACTCAGGCGGATAGCCAGTTCATCAGTGTCTGTGTGTCTCGGTACTTCGGCATAGTTGAAAATTAATTGACTTGGTTTACTGGGCCCCAGGTGCTGCCTCTGTTCAGCTCTCTGATCCATTGTTCTGGAATTTTTAAATTAGACCAAGAATACGCCTTAATCTAGAATTGTTAATCAGGTTTTAATAAATAGCTTTCTAAAACACAGACTAATTGGAGATTACTAACACCTGGACTATGGAGTCTTGAACTAAAGCAATCAAGATCAATTAAAAACCACCTGTGCTAGTCTGAATGAGCTGAACTGAGGTTACCCATAAAACATGAACTGGACTCAGAAAAGCCTAAAATTGTATGGAACTGGAGAACAAATCCAACTGAACCAATGGCAGCATAAAAGAGACACCGATCCAAAAACTTTACTGTACAGGTCCACGTGTTTCATTTAAGTAAAAGCTTGTTACTGAGTTTATTGTCTGCATTGCATGATTGGTTGTCTGCATATGTGTGTTTGTGTTTAAAGTCTAGACGATTTCCTCGTATCATTTAATCTTAAACTCTCTTTCTCTATTACTAAACCCCTTTGACTCATTTCTTTTTGAAATATTAAGGATGTCAATCTAGATTCTCTCTCTGGCATAACTGACTCAAAATCTAACCACCACTGAAGAATTGGCCGTGCGCTATAACACTGGCCTTCAACATATTTTGAACTCCCTTGCTCAGTTAAAACCCAGGTCAGTTTCTTTCTCTCGCTCTGCTCCATGGTTTACACCTGAACTTCGGTTTTGAAAACCAAAGGCCGACAACTAGAGAGACTTTACAGAAAAACTAAATTACATGTCCACAAAGACATGTACAAGAAC
>JBBPCY010072671.1:0-10857 GCA_037974405.1 Brachyalestes nurse
GAGAGGGAGAGAGGGAGTGAGAGAGATATATATATATATATATATATATATATATAGAGAGAGAGAGAGAGAGAGAGAGAGAGAGAGAGATATGGATAGAGAGATAGGTAGATATATATATATCTATATATATATATATATATAGAGAGAGAGAGAGAGAGATATGGATAGAGAGAGAGAGAGAGAGAATACATATTCATCTAACTACAATTACACAGTTTTATAATACTATAATGGTTTTAAATACTGTGTATCTTGTTATACATCCCAGCCCTCCACTTCAGTATGTTGGATTGGTTTCTAAATAATCTTCACTTCAGTATTTCAATATTGTTTCCATATTGACTGAATTTTTTCATTTTTCTGTGAAGTTGACCACAGGAGAGGACACTACAGACCTGAAGAGGAGACTCGGTCAGCTGCAGGTGGAGGTGAGCCGTCTTCCCTTCATTCAACACACATTGCACTAAATGTTTCTCAAATGAATCTATTTCAGTAAATAAAGTAATCATGGTCCAAGTTCCTCAAATCATGCTAGTGTTTAAAGGTTCTGTCTATTAAAATGGACCAGTTTATGGTGAGCTGTCAAGATGGGGAAACTCAGTCCAGAGTGTTCTTCCATGTATTTTTGTTTATGGGGTATTTGTAGCTAAAAAACTGCAAAACTTAATTTTATAATGGCCTCTTTACTTTGACATCTTAAAGCTGGCCTCATCACTTGCCCGTCTCACTTAAGACAACCCTGCAAACATGTTCTGGACTAAAACATCCATCTTCCAAAACAAGTGAAAAGCCAGCAGTACATTGAAATTAGTCAGCGTGAAAAATGCATGCGATTACCCATCTCCTGCACATTAAACTGCAGGCACTTACCAGACCCAGAGGACGACACCTCACAAATCCAGCTGCTATATCGACTCATCTCGTTGATGCATTTCATGGCATTAAAATTTGATCTGCTTTGCTGTTGTAGAGAGACGGGAAAAAACAATTAGTGGAGGAGACGGGAAATGGAGGAGGTCACGTCTCTACTTCAAAGCCCTGAAGGCTGGTGCTTGGCTTGCCTTCAAGCCCACATTGTTCCCAGTTTGATCTTTATAAACTGCATATGATCTATGACCAAGTTTATAAATTTTGTTCGTTAAGAGAGATGTTGGAGAATGAATTTTTTTTTTTAGATTCTGTCTCTCACAGATGATGTGTACCTACGATGAAAAATACAGATCCCTCAATTTTTTGTACATGCTTGAAAAATCGGCAGTGTATCAAATACTTATTTTCCCCCACTGTATAATTCCTGTCTTGTCCTTTAAGTTTTGAACTTGGACACAGTAAAGATGAGTTTGAACTTCAGTTCATAAAAAATCAGATTCTGTGTGAGTAGACCTAGAACTAGAAGATGAGGCGCTTGTTAATTAACGAGTTAAAGCAAGAGTGCTGAAAAAATATACCCTACAACCAGACTGTGACATTCCAAAGACTGAAATTTAGGAAAAACATTGGTAGTAAAAGTATTGATTTATTTACCACCACCTTTCTGTCGCGCAGGCCAAGCGGCTAGGGCTCTTACCCATTGGCCGAGCCAAACCCACTATTGCCCCAAACCGGGGCCGGGGCAGAGGACGAGGGCGCAGTGCAAGAGGCCGAGGAGTGGGCAGTCACATGGTAGTGGACCACCGTCCTCGTGCTCTCGCCATCCTGGGTGTCACACAGGAGGAGAAGGAAGAGTTGATGCCACACTTTGTGGTAAGAGGCAGAAAATTCAGAAGAAGGGAAGGCATGGACACACCAAAAAATGGTCATACATTCCCACATGCTCTGTCCTTTCACAGAAATTCGGGGAGATTGAAGAGCTCCGTGACCAAGATGCCAATAGTGTTGTAATGACGTTCAAGACACGAAGTGAAGCTGAGAATGTAATATTCCTTTCATTTCACAGCTAAATAGTGCACATTTAGTTCTGTTATTTTTTTTAGCCTACTCATTTGTCTACATCAAATTTTGTAATTTCATTTTGTCTACAGGCTGCAAATCAAGGGGCAAAGTTCAAAGGTCGAATTCTACAGATATCATGGTACAAACCCAAAACCCCGTCCATTTCTACTGAACCAGAAGAGGAAGAGTCAAAGGAGGAAATCAGTACGGTAAGGTTCACTCTGATGTTTTTGTTTTTTGTTTTCCAAGTGACTGTCAAGTAATCAAAGTAGTTTTTAAATAGGAGGCAAGTTTTTTTTAGACACATTTGCCTAGTGCCAACTAACAGGTAAACTGAGGGTACCTGTTAGGGTAAACAAGGAAACACTGGATGGTGGGTAAAAGTTGGCTCACATGGTAAATTTGTGAAAAAATAACAAAAGTAGACAAAAGCAAATATTTGTGGAATGTAAAACTGGATTTCATCCGTTTACGATACAACTTGGTGAAAAGTGTAAATAGAATCTGGCCAAAGTATATACATTCAAGGTTTGCTCCAGTTTTTAATTAACCTACCTTGTTCCTGAGTTCTATTCACAGATCTTACATCTAGATATTGCAGCAGAACACGTGATGCAAACCAGACTTGTTCACTGCAACTGGCTTCCAACACATTGTACTGATTGTGTCCACAGGAGCCCGTAAGCCCTTTCTTGCTGCCAGAGGAGGAAGAGGACGACGATGATGATGAAGATGATGAATACGAGAGTCGCTCTTGGCGGCGATGAAAAAAAATGTCCAGCATAACCGTCTGTTGATTCCTTGCGAAAAAGACAGTCTTTTTTTAAGAAGCTAATTTAAGTCCGTTTGATAGAGATACAAAAAAATGCTTTTTTTTTTAACTAGTTTCCAGTATTTTTAGAAGTAAAGGACAGTTTCTGTGAAGTCAGTTGCGATGGATGAGATATCTGAAGGGACTTACTTTGTTTTAACGCTGTGGAACCTATGCATTATATTCTCTCTTTTTTTGAGATTGACCTAAAATTTAACATGCATATTGTTTCACTGTGATTGACCAGATATCAGTACCTCACATTTGTGAGTATTGAATATTTTTGGGTATCCCCCATCCCCCCCAATGAAGCCCCCCACCACTGGATATAAAATCAAGCCTACTCTTTAGAAGCCAGTATAGATAAGTAATTTATAGATGTGGCATATTTGGCATTTATACAAGGCATGTCCTTTTTCAAAAAAGAAACCTCTTAAACTTTTCCGGATGTTTTTCTTGAATAATCAGAGCCCCAGAGCTGTTTGAGTGTTCTTCTGTTAAGATCTGTGGTGCCACCTTTATGTACATTCAGACACAGTTGTGTATGTGTTGAACTGTCTGCGTTTAGCTCACCCTCTGTGCTCAGTCATATCAAACCAAAAAGAGCTTTGGATGTGTTTTTGATGGGTAATGTGATCATAATGTCAATTAGGTTTTTTTTTTGTTTTTTTTTCACTAATGTGTACATTTAATTTACACCAAATTTTTCTTTGCCTTACTCATCAATGGATGGCCGACTTTTAATGAGTTTTAAAAAAGAAAATTCCCTTGCCTTTTTTCTTTGTATATTTTGTAAATGGTTACAATAGTAAAAACTGTTCAGTTAATTATTTTTAGTCATTAGAATAATTGTTGGATTATTGTAAACTCATCCACTAAAAGTAGTGCTTAAAAATTTGCTTGTTTTTAAAGCAGATTGGTAATAGCACATCATGGCTGTTACTTCTGATTACAAAAGGCTTGTTTGTCGTTCGGTTTAACAGCTTCCTGGTTTTTGGGTTAGTTTTCTGTGCTCGTTCAAAGGTTTTTACCCATTAATGATTTCATTTCAGTGCTTCGTTTTTAAGAAGTAATATAAAGAATCTTTTAAGAACATGAATTGCTTGATGTATTGATTGTCCCTACATACAAAATGTAAGGCAAAATCCCTAACTTTCTCTACTGTAATACTTTACCATTTTTGCTGTGAGTATTCTTCTATTTACTTTCAGCAGATATACTACATACCCAGGTTTGTACTCAAACACAATGTATTTTTGTTTTCACCTTCAGCCACTTCTCATTTTAAAGTGTTACAGCCTGCTTAAAGAAATTTTGTTTAGCTCAGAAGGTTAAGCTACTATGATGTAGAGCATCTGGATAGTTCTTGTGCCAGTTTTGTTTTGAAAGAGGCTTGGAAAAATTCAGTACATTTTCAATATGGAAAGTATCACATTTCTGTTTGTGAAATAGTAGTGTACTACATTTAATGCAAAATGGATTTTGACTGTGTCCATTTCTATATTTGAGGTTCTATGGATGTATTTTTAAGTTTGGTTTGTAAAATGGGTTTCTAACATTTGCCTCTCGCATGTTTGCTTTTCAATAAAGGCAAAGGAATGGGAATAATCAAAGGGAAGAAAGATTTAATTGGCTTATTAAAAAAAAATAGAAAAGGGGTGAGGGGAGGGTTGAGTTGATCCATTCCGGAAGTTATCTCAACATGCTGTTCCATGTGTTTGTTTTCATTGTCTTCATTCAACGGGTGTAAAATACCTGAAATCAGTATCAGTAGTGTTTTCATTCCTGTTGAGAACAACTTGAAGGGGTAACTGTTCCTCTCAGTGTGCACTCTTATTGGTAAGAGTTTATTTCTGAACTTATTTCTGGCTCTTCTTCCTTTTCTTCATCAAGACAGACATACCCCAAAAAGACTTCTCAGAAGCTTCGTGGGAAAGGCTTTGTCTCCTATTCTAGAGGTTGAAATCTGCCCTTGAATATTCCTTGGTTAAGATATGGTGGTGGAACAGTGGAGAAGAGATGGGGAGAGTAGGAAAGACCAGCAGCCATCTTCCTTCCAAAAGAAAGGATGTAGTTGATTAGATTTTAAGTAAATATTGCTTCCCATTTCTATGATCTGTCCACTGTCCTGGGGGGACCCGGATAATTCCCCCTCTATCCACACAATCCCTTCTAACGCTATAATTAGCCATTATAAGGAGATCCTCATCAGTATTTAAACCACTTACTTCCAACCTGTGGAGGTAGAGTCTCGACAGTCTTTTTGTTTGGTTTTTTGTTTTTTTTAAGACAATTGTTTCTGATTTCCATCTTCACAGTGAAATGGTCTTAAACAGGAGTCGGACCTATAATGTCTACCTACATAAAGCATGACTCCTACTGGTAAGCTTGCTTTACTTTGAGAAGAGGGATAACGTACTGCTGTCTTTTATTTAGATTTTTGTGGAGTCCCACAGTGGTTGATGGTATGGCCGAACATGATATTTCAAGATATTTTCAAGAACACTATGCATCAGGATATATAGAATAATTTATTTTTTTAAAACTGTTTTGTTTCACTTTACCATGGGTGACATCTTCACTATTCATTTTGATTAGCTGTGCTGGACAAACGCAGTAGTCTCTGTTTTGGGATCAAAAACTTTTATGTGACTTGGTCCATGTGACTAAAGGTCATCTGTACCAATTTCGGGAAAGACTGGGAAGATATCAGGCCTGTGAAAAGTTTTTTAAAAACTTCCATACATGGCCATGCTAGTTAGGAAGATTTGACAATTTGCCATGTACAGTGTTCAAAATAATAGCTGGCCAACAGTCATGAACTGCATGCTGCTGATTCTGTGTAATTGAATAATTAATTGAAAGGGGCGTGTTCATAATAGCAGTGTGGAGTTTAATTATTGCCATTATTTAAGGAAGGAAGGTAGCAAATGTTGCACATGCTGGATATAGTGCATTTCTCGCTGAAATTCTGAGTAAAATGGGTCGTACCAGACATTGTTCAGAAGAACAGCGTACCTTGATTAAAAAGTTGATTGGAGAGGGGAAAACATAAAGAAGTGCAGAAAATGATAGGCTGCTTTAAATGCTTTAAAATAGCAACCAAAACCTGAAAGACGTGGAAGAAAACGTAAAACTACCAATCGAATGGGTCGAAGAATAGCCAAAATGGCAAAGACTCCCAAGAAGATCAAGGAAGGTCTAAAGCGACCTGTGAGTACTGAAGACGATGTGAAGCCAAGCTACCGGCAAGAAGCCCCCGCGAAGTCCCACTGTTGACAAAAAGACGTGCTGAAGAGGTTACAATTTGCCAAAGAGCACGCTGACTGAAAGTAAGATTATTCTTTATGGGTCTAGTGGCCGCACACGGTTTGTCAGACGACCCCCAAACACTGAATTCAGTAGGCTACACTGTGAAGATAGTGAAGCATGGTGGCGCAAGCATCATGATATGAGGATATTCTCATATTACGGTGTAGGGACTATTTATCGCATACCAGGGATCATGGATCAGTTTGAATACATCAAAATACTTGAAGAGGTCATGTTGCCTTATGCCGAAGAGGAAATGCCCTTGAAATGGGTGTTCCAACAAGACAACGACCCCAAACACATCAACATTTTGGTTCCAGACCAACAAGATTGACGTTACGAAGTGGCCAGCCCAGTCCCCGGACCCTAATCCAATAGAAAACCTGTGGGGTGACATCAAAAATGCAGTTTCTGAGTCAAAAACAAAGAAATGCAGAAGAACTATGGAATGTACTCCAATCATCCTGGCCTGGAATACCTGTTCCCAGGTGCCAGAAGTCTGTCGATTCAATGCAACACACATGTACAGCAATTCTCAGAAACAGTGGTTATACAACTAAATATTAGTTCAAAGGAAAGGAAAATATTAAAACATATTTGAGTTCATACATTGAATGAGTTTGTAAAGAAGAATGCGAACACTGCTATTTTTTAAACTGTCTAATATTCACTTTTCTTCACTTTCTGTAAAGGAAAAACACAAATTTGATATATTTTTCTTCATGTTTTGATTTGGAATAGAATGTGTAGTGTTCCCAGTGCATTTGTGTGTATGGAAATAAAAGCTATAATAAGGATTTTGAGCTTTATACACTTTTTAAAACACACTGCTGGAGAAAATCTGTGACCTGTGAAAACATTTCCATAAAATCCAGTGCAGCATGAAATCCTATCACGATATGCACTGAATTCGGCTTGACCCAAGAAATCCAGCGTCGTCTTATTTTTGAAAATCAAACATACAGTTCAAAAGTTACATGCCCAAACACACCTCCAACTTTGACCCATTGGTGGCGTTAGAGTCCTTGTGGTGCAGATATGGAACTAGGGGATGCCATAGAAATCCTTGCCAGAGGAAGATGTACAAAAACAATGCTTGAGCACGATTTATGCTTTTTGTTTGGATACCTGCAGTGCTGTTTAAGTTGGAAATACAGTGCATACCCATGTCTTATTGTTCATTCTAAGGGAGTGGAAACGTTGTGGAATGTGATGGCAGTTGGACACCATGAATCCAGAAAGTCCTAACTTGATGATGCTGGCTTTCCTGATCATTTTAATGCTTGGCCTTCCCTGCAGTTGAGCTGCTCCTCCAGCAATTCACAAGATATATAAAAAGCACTGGCCACAATTGACTGTTCAAATGTTGCCTGTTGCCTTTAAAAATAATAACCAGTGTAAAACGTCTACTGACTTTGATGGGCCAGACTGACAGATAATATTAATTCATGATGTGTGGAAGTTGCCAAAATGAAATAATTACTTAAATGTGTCATTAAGTATTTAAAATGGGAAATAAAAACATAATTAATTAAATGTGTCATTAAATACTTAAAATTTGAAATAAAAACGTCATTAATTAAATGTGTCATTAATTATTTAAAATTGGAAATAAAAACATAATTCATTAAATGTGGCTTTAATTATTTAAAATTGGAAATAAAAACAATTCATTAAATGTGCAATATATAAATATTTAATGACATTTAAAAATATATCGTTATATTTCCCATTTTAAACAATTAATGACACATTTAATGATTTAATTATTGACATATTTATATATTAAATATTGGCACTCCTAATTTAAGAAATTATTTATCGTTATATTTCCCGTTTTAAACAATTAAAGACACATTTAATGATTTAATTATTGACATATTTATATATTTAATATTGGCACTCCTAACCCTCCATATAAGAATGCCCCCTTGTCAAAAGTTAAAGAAAATGATCAAAAATCCCCAATACCTCTAAAATGCTGGGAAGCCCCATTGGCATTATCAAATACATGAAAACATACAAACATACCTACATACACACACACATCTTTCTTTCTGACACTGCCATGCTACTTTTCTTTTAAGTATCTTTTAAATGAAAATGTATGTTCTTTTCAGACCAAGAGGGGGCTACAACTGCCTGAACCAGGGACTCCTAATGTGGTTTTCCAAATAATATAAATTTTAAAAAACCCAACAAACCAAAAACATACTTGTGGAGCCACAATTAATGGCAAGGAGGTTCTGGCTGTCAGCAATTTCAGCACAGTTCAAAATATCATCCAGATTTCATACTACATTCAAATATTTAACAGTTTTATTATAGTGGCAAACATCCATCCATCCATTATCTGAGCTGCTTATCCTAACTAAGGCTATGGTGGGGTTCTGGCGTCTACTTAAGTGCTCATAGGGTGAAAAGCAGACACATATACAGTTTTTGTCATTCACATGTCATAAAAACTGACTGTAAGCAACATTTTGTCTTTTTATTTTATGGGAGGTATCTAGGTCAGTCATTTTCTAATGCAGCACTATAGTGCACTGATGCACTGAATTTATTTAGTTACCTTGCCTAACAGTTAACCCCACTGCCCAAGCCTAGTTTCGAGTTTCGGCCCCACTTATGAAGAGCTTAGTTTAGTAATGATCAGTACAGTTCAGTCAGGTATGCAGGAACAGGGGACCCCCACAATGGACATAACAATGGTTTTGACTGACTTTACATGATGTTTGATCTTGAAACTTTGCAACCGTTGCACCCCCTTACTCTCCTTACACAGCTCCTTCAAGGAGCATTATGCAGTTAGACTGTCTTCTTCCTAATATGCTGCTGTAACATCCTGCATCATCGAACTTTCGTAACTTGCTGCTTTATCATAAAATAAAGCCTTATTTAGGGTGTTCAGAAGAGTTGTTCTAGGATGGCACTGGCAACAGCTTGCCTATATAGCATTTAAGTAATGTATAATTTTTGCATATTACAGATGTAGGTGAATGAAGTGTTAGAAGTCTTGCCCATGGACTCTTATTAATGTACTGTAATGAACTGCCCAAGGTAATAATCAAACTTTCCTACTTCACAAAATCAAAGTCCCCTGTTTGGAGGCACACTACACATTACACTGCACCAGTCACCTTGGCTCAATCCTCATCTCCACTATGTTAAACCTGTGAGTAACATAATGCCAACTCTAAAGTATTGTATAAAAACAAGAATAATGAATATGCTGGTAGTTAATTAATGTTGGACAGTAAACAACACACTGGTCAAAAGGCAAAGATAAATGGATTTGTTTTTGTCTTTGTATAGATCTGGCTCCAAATCATGAGATTTTTTTAACTAAAGATTTGGAATGGTATCTGAACCTCTGAAGCTATGTCCAAAACAAAAGGGGTTGTATTTTGTCCCCATGTTAACTCCTAATTATACACATACACATGCACACATCACCCTGACTCAGAAGTTATTACAGTACTAACTATCAAGACTAGACTACACAACAAATGCAGATAAAACAAGAAGCGTGCACATCCATCATCTTAACTGCTTACGCTTAAGCGGGGTTGCAAGTGGTGCAAGAGTATATCTCATTGTGCCAGTGTGCTGACATACATGCATAGAAAAGCCCCTGGGCTATCTAGGTATCTTAGTCAGCTGTCTGGTGAGGTTTTGCAGTCCATAATGCCACGCTAGAAGAACTAGTGAAACTAGTGCAGTATAATGGTGTCTGATTTCAGCTCTCTTAGTTATTGAAAAGCTGGAGTGTTGTTTGCTGATGGATTCTGCGGGGCCCCACTCGCTATCGTTCTTCCAGGGGCGGGGGGTGCTGTCGGGATTCCACACCGGCCCAAATTTACCATCGGCCCACCAGGCATTGCCTGGTGTGCCCGATGACCAGTCCAGCGCTGGTCACAGTGCAATGTTGACCTTGGTTCACCACCTAAAACGGGCATATGAGCATCAGAACTGGACGAAGGGACAATGGAAGAAGGTTGTCTGGTCTTATGAATCACATTTTCTTACATCATATGGATGGGCTGCTATGTTTGTAGTATACCTCGAGAAGAAATGTCTACAAGGTAGCACTATGGGAAGAAGGCAAGCCAGCAGAGCAGTGAGATGCTCTGGGTACTGTTCTGCTGGGAAAATTGGGTTTTGGCATTCATGTGGATATTAATTTAACATGAACCACCTACCTAAATATTGCTTCAGACCAAGTACACCAATTCATGGCAACAATGTTCCCTAGTGCCTGTGGGATAATGTGCCCCATCACACTGCAAAAACATAACAAAGGTGGTGTTTACAGGTATTGCCATTGCTTTCAAATTCCCCAGATCCAAACTAATCCAATCCATGGATTCTCTATCCCACAACTTAAAGGACCTACTGCTGCTGTCTTATTGCCAGATACCACAGCACGTCTTCAGAGATTTTGTGGAGTCCATGCATCAGTGGGTCAAAGCTGTTCTGGCAGCATGAGCAGAAGCTAAACAATATTTGGCAGGTGGCTTTAATGTTATTGGTGATTGGTGTATAGCATACCTGGGATGCTATTCATCCATGCTGTATGTCATAATGTCTTGATATCCATTATCATTATAGTAAACAGAAGTATTTATGTTGCATTTCATTATCAACCCAGATAAAACTTCTCTAATGAAAACTGCAGTGGATCATCTATAGCAGCGGTCACTAACAGTGACTAAGTTTTTACCGTCTTTACTGTAGCGCTTTAGCGGCTGAGAAAACCCACAGACCATGTGATACCTTTCAGCCAATCAAGTACGTTC
>JBBPCY010072672.1:0-31560 GCA_037974405.1 Brachyalestes nurse
TTTTATATAGATGGACTTGGGTGACGTAAATTAAACGAAGCCTCGAGGCAAAGATTTTGCCTCGATCATTTTTTGTACTCGAATTATTCGAATTACTCGAATAATCGTTTCAGCCCTAGTTCATATACATACGGAATTATTCTTCCTCACACAACTTAAATGTAAATAAACCTCTATTTATGATATATTGGGCATCCTCTGTCCTGCTGCCGCCATTATTTGCATCTCCTATATCTATCATAATATCACATTCATTCAATTGTCAACTGGATAAATGTTGCCTTGTCCTGTTGTTTTGTTACTTTGCACACTGTATATTTTGTCCTGTCTAGTGGTGTTTCTGTTTTTGTTCTTGTGTTGCATCATGGTTCTGACGGAACAGTGTTTTATACTACTGAGTACTGTGTATATAGCTGAAATGACAAAAAAGGACTTGACTTGACTTGACCACTCAGTTCTTAATGTTGATGTGTTAGAAGCAGGAAAAATGGGCAAACATAATGATCGGACAGAGTTTGACAAGGGCAAAACTATGATGGCTAGACAACTGGGTCAGAGCATCTACAAAAGGGCAGGTATTGTAGGGTATTCCTGATATGTAGTGGTTAGTACCCACGACAAGTGGTCCAAGGACGGAGAACCGGTGAACTGGCGACAAGGTCATGGGTGTCCAAAGTTTACTGTTGAGCATGAGAAGCAAAGGCTAGCCTGTCTGATCTGATCTCACAAAAGAGCTACCGTAGCACAACATTCTGAAAAAAGTAAATGTTGATGGCTGTGAAACAAAGATGTCAAAACATACAGTGCACTGCTGTGTATGGGGCTGCATAGCTGTGGACCAGTCAGAATGCCCGTGCAAATCTCTGTACAT
Source organism: Brachyalestes nurse (assembly GCA_037974405.1). Taxonomy (NCBI): domain Eukaryota; kingdom Metazoa; phylum Chordata; class Actinopteri; order Characiformes; family Alestidae; genus Brachyalestes; species Brachyalestes nurse. Next base: position 872 of record JBBPCY010072672.1, read on the forward strand.
TGCCAAAAGTGCCTACAGTGGGCATGTGAGTTTCAGAACTGGACCATGGCACAATGGAAGAAGGTGGCCCAGTCAGCTTAATCATGTTTTCTTTTACATCATATGAACTGCCAGGTGTGTATGTGTTACTTGGCACCAGGATGCACTATGAGAAGAAGGCAAGGCAACAGAGGCAATGTGATGCTCTGGGAAATGTTCTGCTGAAATACCTTGGGTCCTGGCATTCATGCAGATGTTCCTTTGACAAGTACACCTCTTCATGGCAATCGTATTCCCTAAGTCTCTTTCAGCAGGATAAGACACTCTGCCACACTGCAAAAATTAATAGGTGCTTATCCAGTGATATAACTATTATGCCAGCATGTACTAAATGTTTTTAACATTAAACCAAGTTGACAGGAGCTTATATGAATGATTGCATAGCATTATTATTTGTTTTATACTCTTGTGGGTTTTCTTCTGTACTTTTATTTTTTGTATCTCATTTCACAGTTCAGATAATGACACACTCTTAAGCCTGGTTGGTTCAATCTGAATGTGAATGGTGTACTTGTATGTAGCTTTTTTGACTGGATGTGTGGTTTCCACTTAGAGTCTGTTTTCCCCGATCCCCCCCATAAGGAGTGAATGATGTACAAAGGTTTGAGTGCCACACTTTTATCAGAATGGCAATACCAACATATTGACAACACAGATTCCATATGTTGCACCTCCAAACCCACTAGCATCCACCTGGAATAGTTAGCAACCACCTAACAATACCCAGTGAAATACCTAGCAAGACGCTAACAGAGTCAACAAGAGAATCGCCACATTACAGTTTGCAAAAAAGTACAACAATAAACCTGTTCATGCTCCCAAGCTCATTGTGACTTGTCATGACTTTCTTTTCTTTACTGATGATTTACTGCAGACATTAGAAGTTTGGATAAAATTTGGAAGTATACAGTATAGGGCTGTAACGATATAACAAACCCACGATTCGGTTCGCATCACGATTTTTGACCCATGATTCGGTTCCTCGGGGGTTTGAGGTGAAGGACAGATTAGTGCTTAGTGCAAGCAGTACCATTTGAGACACCATTTTGTTTTGAGTCCTCATGCTTACCACAGAATTGCTTTTGCATTCAATCTGTACAGAAGATCCGCAGATCCGATTCTTCAGCTACTGGTTCACCATTGTTCAAAACAAAAAACATGCTCCGCCTAGCTGGCCAAAATTGCACAAAACTCAAAACACAACAAAACTCTTAGAAACATACTCCCCAGCAGTTTTATCACAAACAGCCAGCTTATAGAGGCTGATAAAGCGAAGAGTCATAATTTCCTTTTACTTACATTAAATTCAGCTCGGGCATGCGCACCTCCTATTCCCACTTAAAATTCTTTTTTGCTGGACAAATGTTCTCAAATATCCTGAAATATCCCGAATTTGGTCTTCTGTGTGCTTTTTCCTTTGTTTGAGCCTAAAAAATCGACCCAGAGACTCAAACGCAAACAAGGCGCTGCAAGCACTTGGCTGACCTGAGAGCAGTCTCGCCTAATTTATAAGGCCAAGGGGGGAGGAATCGCTTGAATCGTAACACCCTCTACTATTGATTACTGCCTGAAATTGATGTGAAAATACACCAATCATGGTGTAAAAAAGATTATTAGGAGGTGTACCGCCCACGGGCCGGCCCTCTAGTGGCGAAAGACAGGAAGGATAACTCTGGGAGTTGGAAGGGCTGTGTCGCGTTTTCTGCCTTCTCACACCGCGACACGGGTTCGTGGATCTGAGCGTCGCGATTTCAATTATCATATCGCATATCGTTACAGCCCTAATACAGTAGGCTGTTTACTATCCAGAATCACCAGAATACCAGTGCTTTAACATGCAGCAACACAAGGACTCAACATTGCTCCATGTCTGGGAACTACATAAACAAATATGGTGACTTGTACAGTGTATGACAAAAACCCCAACAAATAAAAATGGTTTCATCAAAAGTAGATCTCGGTTTTAGTATGGAATATACACAGCAGCTAGTGACTGTAGACTTCTATACAAATAATAAGTATACATACTGATCTTGTGCCACAGACACCAAACCAAAATGTGTCTGTTACTTTGTCACATTTGTTCATTTATTAAGTATTCTCATTTGTAATTTGGTTTTATTTAGGTAATTTATCGGTTAAAGATATGATTAGTGGATGCATTAAACAAAGAAAAGTATATACTACTATATTCTAGTAGACATTAACAACCCTAGAGATTCTGCATAAAGTCAGCACAGTCAGACTCACCCTCTCCAGATCTTGTCTCAGGTGAGTAAAGAGCCTTAGTCGTCGATACAGGACATCTTCCTCTTGTTGGGCCAGATTGTCCACTTCATCTCTCTTCAGTCTCACAAGTGGACGGTTAAAGTTTGCCTTGCGCCGCAGCTTCCAAAACTGGTAGAGAAAGTCCACATGGACATCTGGCAGACCAAGGCTCTCAGCAACATCTTTGGGATCTACCAGCCGGTAAAACTCATCTTCCAGCTCCTGGAGCTTTTGCTTCCGCTTGCTTGCCTTCTCTATTTCTGTTTGGTCCTGATCTGGGTGTTTGCCCTCTGATTGTCCTACAATAGTGTGTCTTGATTCAGGTCTGTCTACACTTGTGTTATTTGGGTGAACACTGCTGTGCTCCAAGCAGAAGGACTTGAAGCGCACCTCATCATTTTCTGCAAGGATGGTACGCATCTCCAGGCCATGTTCAAAGGCGCAGGTGACATGGAAGGCAATGATGCAGGAAGGCATGGAGCACTGAGTAAAGCAAATAAAATGTTTTTGAAACTGATTTTAAACTTCTGAAAAAACTTTTTGTTTTGCTCATAATAGGAAAGGCACATATTGGCATGTGTACATGCTACTTACTTGTATGCATGTGCCTGTATGTTCTCGGCACAGGCTACAGGACAGTGCCCAGCGGCTGGCGGGGATGTGCGACACCTTAGTTATAGGCTCCATCTTCTCAGGGCAGCCGATACTTACCTGCACCACAACAATGAAAACAAATATCTAAAACTATATTCATCAACGCAAAACTAATATACAATGCTGGTCTTCTATATTACATGACAGAGTGCAAAGGAATTAATGTTTAAGACTTTAAAAACACAAGAGTAAACAAAGCAATAGAACAGTACAAGATAGCATATGGTGCAGCCGACAAGAAACATAAATGGCACTGAGAGTATTAAGTCAGACACTATATTGTAGCATCAGGGAAAAAAAACCCGCAAGTAAGGAATAGAAATAGTAAAATGTTGTGCAAAACTACCAAAAATACTTTCAAAAACCCCTAGCAGTATGTAAATAAGGGAATGCTATGGTTGTTAAGGGGCATCAGTCCAGGTGTGGTTCTTGTTTGTGGGGTAACATGTTGTGTGTGTTGTGCATGTTTGGTCAGGAGTGAGAAATAGCTCAGCTCAGGCATGTGTGTGTGTGGAAGACACATTTCTCATTTTTTCTGGTTTTAGAGAGACCCCATCCTGGTAGTGTGGGAAGAGTGAGTAGATTCATTTACAATGCTGGTTGCTTTGCAGATGCAGCAAGTGGGGTACACATCTGTGACATACAGTAAAGAGGTCAGATCGTTTTTTCAGCTGTCCTCACGACCTACTGTAGAAACCTGTGGTCCAAGACATTACAATTCTCATACTAGGCTGCGATGCAGCTGCTCAGCATGCTCTTCTTAGTCTCTATGATCTATATAACAGATCATCTATGTATTTTTGGTTGATATCTGAAGTGAAGCAGTTTCTGGTCATATGGTAATAGGCAGCACCAACTTCAACTTTCAATTTTCATGTGTGCAATGCTTTGGTGTAGAAGTCCGGCCACACCAACCCGCCCCCAAACCCCTGCATGTTATAACTGCCTCCAATCTTCTGGGTAGGCTTTGCACAAGATTTTGGAGTAACTGTGTGAAGCACTGATGTTGCACAATCAGTGTTCCAATTCATCTGAAACTTGGTCAGTGGGGTTCAGGTCAGGGCTCTGAAATTCCTCCACACCAAGCTCTCAAACCATGTCTTTGTGGACCTCACTTTGTACACGGGGGCTCCGTCATATTTTACATACAACTGTGTAAAAATGTCTTTGTATGTTGGAGCATTTATGTTACCCCTCAGCCATGGAAACCCACCCATGAGGGTCACAGTTTTTTATTCAGTTCTCACCGTGCTTGTGCTGTTTTTTCCAGAAGCAGAACTCTATAGCAAGTGATGCAACCTACAACACCCCGAAGATACTACAGCCCTCAGATGCCCCGCTCTGTGAGTTTGGGCAGCCTGCAGCTATGTGTCTGCAGCTTCTTCTTGCTACTAGACACATTTTTACAATACTATCACCTACAGATCTAACCAGGCAGAGATTTCACACACTGATGCCATGCCACATTTAAAGTCATTCTACCACTTATGTTTGTCTATGGAGTCTGCATAACAATGTACTTGATTTTAAGTGTAAAGTAAAATGTATGTGTAAGGTGCCCATTTGTCCTGAGTGAACACACCACAGTACAGCAGAGCACACTGTGTGAACATAAATCAACAAGCAGAAAACAAATAAAAGCACTAGAAAAATGCGAAAACACTACTTCCACTTATCACTGCCTTGACACTGTTGGGATACCAGCTTTGCACATCTAGACTGTTCTTTACAGAACTGCTCAGTTAAACTGGATCCTTCCACAGATTTTCAGCAGGGTTTAGGTCTGGGCTGTGACTAGATCATGCAAATGGCATTCACTTTTTTCTCCTTCAGCCACTGTGCGGTCAATTTTGCTGTTTGGTTCAGGTCATTGTCATTGAAAACTTGCCTTAAGAATTTGATAGTATTTTGCCTCATCCTTTGTTTCTTCTATCCTGACAAGTGCCCCAGTCCCTGCTTCTGAGAAACACCACCACAGATGCTGCCACCATCACGCACGTTTTACTGTCGGTATGGTGTTCTTCGAATGGTGAAGATGTTTTAGCTTTCTGACAGGTGAGGCCAAATAGTTAGCCTCAGAATCTTCAAAGTGCATTTTGGCAAAGATCTGTCAAGACTTTTGATGCTTTTCTTGGGAAGTGACCTTTGTCTTGCAACCCTCCCACTTCACCCACATTTGTGGAGCACTTGTGATATTGGTGTTAAATGCCACAATGACCACTCTTTGCCATGCATTTCTGTAACTGATGTTGCCACAGGCCTCTCAGTAGGATTACTTTCTGCTCACTTAGCTTGATAAAGCCTTTTATAAAACAGACAAAATACAACGATTAAATACATCAATGTTCAATAAATAGTTTTTGAACATTGGTTCTCTGCATTTAAATCTGCATCATTTGAGGGTTTGAAATGGTGTTGTGAATACCAGGTTTTGCACCATAATAAACTCAGCTGCACATGATACAGTGATGTTTAAAGAGTTATAGTTTTGTATGGTCTTTACCTAAAAAAAAAAACCCAGAAAACGACAACATGTTCCAGATTTACACTGACGTATGAAAGACCGCTGACTAAGATGGTCTTTACCTCAGGGATCCATAAGGCACAGCTGACGTGGATCCACTTGGTTCCACTGCGAGTTGGTTTCAGAGCTCCTCCTCTCTTGGGACACAGCAGACATTTGGGCTGTACCCCAAGCGCACATGTTCGACATAGCCAGTTCCCCTGGGGCACCTTCAAAATGCCATAGCATGCCTTTGAGGGGAAAAAAAAGATGTTTCATGCTACAGTCAACACCAACAAGATCCGTTCTGAGTGATACATTGAGACTAAATCGACCCATTTACATCTTTCAGTTAAAAATTTTTGCTTTCTTGCAATTTTACACATAAAAAACTTACTTTTGTCCTTTGTCCACCACAAAAGCAACATCTCAGTTTTAGTGGGTGGGGTAAAATAATACTAACTAATAATGTTTCACCTTCTCCTCCTACCACTCTTAATTATTTTATTGTGAGAAAGTGCTCAGCTAGCTCTCAGATATCTTCCCTGATGCCACGTTTCACTATGAAATACATCACGATTCAGAAAGAAAATTGTTATAGATTGTTCAGCTGAAGGTTTTCACGTCAGGACCCATTCAAAACTAGGTTTATGCAATGAGACAAAAGCTGTCAATAAAGGAGTATCTTTTAGCACTAATAATCTGTTATTTTATTATATCTGTTATAGTTATTTGTTCCTTTGTTAGAGTTAGTTTGCTATTACATTTGCACTATTATTACAGTTTTGTTCTTTTTTAAACTCTTTATTTTCTATCTTTATTCCTCTTGTTGCATTGAGCATGTTCAGGATAAAGGAATTTCCCTCAGGATAAATAAAGTTGTTTCTTATCTTATCTTAATGTATTGTTTCATGAGCCGGAGTAATTTTCAGTCATGAAGACTGAAACTGCATGTTGAGAAATGCTTAGATGATGGAATATAAACAAATTACTTTGATTTCATTATCATTATGGTTTATTGATCCATGTTTGCATACCTGGTGCACACAGACGTTGCATTTATCACAGAAAACCATCTCATTGCCATCCTCGCCTTCAGGAGAACGACACACATCACAAACTACATCCTCATCATACTCAATTCCCAAGCCCTCCTCTGCCTGAATGGCTTCTCGCATGTTCTCTTCACACTGTCTCTCCAACTCCACCAGAACCTGCTCCATAGTCAGTTCGTCCAGTTCAGGCAGTGCTGGAACAAAAGATGTGTTATAATACCATTAATATAACGCCTGCTTAACTTGATAACTTTATTCTAGTAATGTACTCGCTAGACTAGACTTATTAACAAATACATATTGTTACTGAAATATCAATATATCAACATAAATATCAAATCAATATAAAAACAGTTAGCTACATATGATTTAGTGAAAAGAAGTTTACCGTTTACATAATGTTTAAATCAAAGTGCCAGTTGCCATACAGGTGCACTTTGTAGTTTAGTTACAGACTGTAGTCAGTCTATGCATCATTTTTTAGCCCCTATTCATCAATAGTCAGGTCCCTTCAGTGTCACTTCTGAGCTGAAAATTGTACACCAACCAAAAATTCCACTGTCCTGTGGCCCGAAACTGACCACTGAGAAGGACTACAGTATCTTGCCTGATTAACTCATATCATCATGAATTGTTTTGACACACATTAAGAACAGCCTCCCATGATCACTGGATCCACTATCATGCAAACAGGTTGACAATGTTCTTCAACCTCTCCCTATCTCACCTGGAGAAGAGAGACACTTAGGTCAGAACGCTATTCAGCATTCAGTTCAGCATTCAACACCATCACATCTCAGACGACCTCATCTGGACCACCAACACCACCCCCACAGAAACACCTTCACTTCTTAAGATGACTGAAGCAGCTAAACCTCCCTAAACACAACCAATGGCTTAAAGAAAAAGCAAAAAAAACTGGAAGCAGGAAACATCATAGGGGCATCTCTCCGCTCACTACAGGACATCTTCCACAAACGCTGCATCAGAAAGGCCTCCTGCATTGTGCACAACTCCTCACAACCCTCACACAGACTGTTCAGACTGCTCCCATGAGGCAAACGCTATTGCAGAAGTAAAGCCTGATCAGCCAGACTGTGTGAGAACTTTGTCTATCAAGCCGACTCATCAACACCCTGCCTGCGCACCCCCGCCCAACCCAACCCCCCCCACATGAACTCAACTTTACACCTTTGCACTACTTTACACACTACTCTTTTATGAAGTAACTGCAAACGCATGCACAAAACACATACATGTTACTTTTGTCTCAGTTACTGTATTTTTATACTGTATTTTAACCTATATTTATACTGAACGCATCATTCACACATATAAAGTATATAAAATTCCATTCCAGTATTCTGTATGTTTTACTCTGAGGCTGATGCAACCTTAAATTTACCGTCTGCACTAAATTGCATACATTTACTTCGAGTTCAAAGTTTATATTTATGTTTCATTTATATATGTGTATTCTATGTGTCATTTTATACTCTAGACAAGCCATTTTGTCATACTGAAAGTGAAAGTGACAATTCTGTCATATGTGAACACACCACAGTGCACAGTGTGAGCAGCATGAAATTCTTCCTCTGTATTTAACCCTTTCACCACGTGAAGCAGCAGGCAATCAGGAACACAGCGCCCGGTGAGCAGTGTGTGGGGATGGTATCTTACTCAAGGGTACCTCAGAGGTGCTTAGCAGTCTTGGGAAATGAACCAACGACTTCCTGATTGCAGGGCGAACGCCTTAACCAGCTATTTATATGTATACCTGGGCAGCATCACATGAAGCACCAACAATAACTCCACATTGGCAAGGTGGACCAACAGTTTAAACGTGTCTAACAGAGTGTATAGTGGAGTTAATGAAATGGATAATGAGTGGAAATATGAGGCAGGTGCACCTGCTAAAGTGGCTCAGCAGAACTTATATGAATAACTTAAGTAAATAGTCATACATGAACACACCACAACTCAGCATGAACAGTGTTAAATTCTTTCTCTGCATTTAACCCATTCCCTCGAGTGAAACAGTGGGGAGCAGTGATGCAGTGCCCGGAGAGCAGTATGTGGGAACGGCACCTTGCTCAAGTGTACCCCAGTGGTGCAACTGGCAGTCCTGGGATTCAAACCCATGACCTTCCAATGGCCAGGGTAACTCCCAAAATACCAGGCCAAAAACAGGCACAAGATGTTATTTGGGCTTTTGCCGCTAGGGGGGCGGCCCGTGGACGGTACACCTCCTAATAAAACCTTTTTCACACTGGTGTATTTTCACATCAATTTCAGGCAATAACCAATAGTAGAGGTTGTTACGATTCAAACAATTCCTCAACCCTTGAACCGAGACTGCTCTCAGGTCAGCCGAGCGCTGCAGCATCTCATGTGCATTTAAGTCTTTGGGTGTATTTTTTAGGCTCAAACAAAGGAAAAAACACACAGAAGACCAAATTCAGGATATTTCAGGATATTTGAGGACATTTGATGGGGATAATTGTCCAGCAAATAAGAATTTCAAGGGGAAATAGGAGTGATGATCCGAAGAGACACACTGGGGAGGCACGCATGTCCGAGCTGAATTTCTTCAAATGTAAGTAAAAGGAAATTATGATACTTTATAAGTGTCTATAAGCTGGCTGTTTGTGATAAAACTGCTAGGGAGTATGTCTGTAAGAGTTTTGTTGTGTTTTGAGTGAGTTTTTGTGCGATGTTGACCAGCTGGGCGGAGCGTGTTTTTTGTTTTGGACAATGGTGAACCGGTAGCTGAAGAATCGGTTCTGCAGCAGCCTGTGGCAATTCTTTGAGGTCTTCTGTACAGATTGAATGCAAAAGAAGCGGTGACGAAGCGTTTACTGATTCATAATTCTGTGGTAAACATGAAGATTCAAAACAAAATGGCGTCTCAAATCGTACTGCTTGCACTAAGCACTAACCTCTCCTCCACCAACACCCTCCCCCCAAAGATTTGCAATACGAACCGAATGGTGGGTGGGTTGTGTCGTTACAGCCTTAGTAGAGATATATCCTCTTATGATATTTGCACATCACTTCAAATTAAAAGTCAGGCCTTATAGGCAAAACATCATATTGCACTACCAATACTTGGATTATGGATCTAAAGGTACTACTACATTGGAAAATTAACTACCATTGCTGCAGAAAATAAGTAGAGGAGACATACTTATACACATCACTAATGAGTGTAAACCAACGAAGATCCATACCTAGTTCTCTGAACTCTGCATTAACGAGTTCAAGCCAGGTCACATCCAGATCGTCCAGATCATACTGGCTCATCAGGTCCGTGAGAATTCGCGAATCTCCTAATCTAAAGTCATCCTGTTGTCTGTTCTGGGTTGGTGAAAAGAAAGGAATCCGAGTGACCTCAGGAAGCATCCTGAAAACACACACACATTTGTTAGTAGTTGAATGAAAAGACAGACTGATCATTTATTTCAGCAATAAAAAAGGCTGTGAAATAAGGAATAAAATAAGCAATAAAATAAGGCTATGTTCCATTGTGTAGTGACAGTTTTGTATACTACATGACCAAAAATAAGTAACATCAAATCCTTATAAGCCCAGTAAACATTTCATTAAAAAAAAAAGTTAGGGGGCCAGTGTTGCTTCTATACAGTCACAAGAACATCAGTACTTTGTGTGTTAGTTCCACATGTGCCACACCAGAGAGTGGAGAGAACAAAGGCAAAAGCAGCAAAAAATAAAATAGAATAAAAACTAATCCAACAGTACAGTATAAAAGTACACTACACAAACAATCTGGAAATATAACTATGTACGTGTGTAATAAAAATATATATGAGCATGTAAACTTAGACAAGTATATGTATGTATGTACACATTGAGTATACATATCTACATATGTACCGAGTGTATATATATAAATATATGTTGGAACACTGTGGCTAATATATAAGGGGTGTAACGGTACAGAAAGGTCACGGTTCGGTTCACACTATAGTTCTGACATCACGGTTCGGTACGGTTCATGATACAGTGAAGTTAAGTAACAAAAAGTTCTAAAGAATGAGGCTTGGTTTATTTTAAATAAACAGCAGTGTATTAACCAGTAAACACACACTCTTGCTTATATTTTCATGTATGTGAAAGCAGAAGTGTTACGCCAGTAGGTGGCACTATTGCACCACACTACGACCCAGGTTTATGATTTACTGGCGCTTTTCTGTGATTCAGTATTACTTCAATCACGTCTTCTCCGTCGTACCGTGTATTCTCCGTACAAACCATGACCCATGTACCGTGACGGTTCGATACGAATACATGTACCATTACAGCCCTAGTATATATGTATGTTCACTCTTCTGATCGCTAATCATGGCTGGTTCCTGTCACCTTGATTTAGAGTTGCTGTAGAAACAGTGTTCTCCAGTTCAAGTGAAATTCACTGAAGGGGGATTGCGCAATGCTCTTGTCTCGCTGCCCTGTTATTAGCCGATTCTCTGCCGAAATGCCACCTGCCAATTACTTTTGTTTCATTATGTCGACAAAACCATGCGAGCCGAGGTTATTTTCCCTGAAGATGCGCGATTTGACACCACAACACCTCTTACTTAAAAAATATGAGGAACTGCAAGGTGTAATCTCGGTAATTACACACTGTAGCACTCTAATTTCTCCATGCATTGTGTGTGGTGTCAGAAGAGGACACAGGGAATTGTAGTTTCGGCCTGTTATGAGCTGTAGTACGACAAGCATTGATTCAGTAATTAGTGCCTAGAACTTTTTTGTTCAACTTTTTCTTTTTTTTTTTTCCTTTTTTTTGACATACACTCAACAAAATGAGCCAGGCAATGTGTTACTGCCCTGTAAAGCCCATCAGATACATCTTATGGCTTATATAACTCACAAAAGGCCCACATTGGGATTGAAGAGGTGAGGTGCATATCTAGCTATTGTACTTGCAGGCGTTTGAAAGGATGCAGCATGCTAGTCCTCACTAATTATACTATATAAAAACTGGAGCCTATCGGCCAGCTGTTTTCATTCGGGTGCTGCTGAGGTCAATCATTGGGAGAGTGAACATACCATGGTTTGAATTACTGGGGGTATTGGGGGGTACTGCACCCCCCGAACAAGACACAGACCCCCCCCCTCCCAAAGCGACAAAATAGCAATTTTGGGGGGGTCAAATTTTTTTGTAAAAATTGTAAAAATTATTTTATGTAAAACGATTTCAGACACCCCTAATGTGGACTGAACCATTTTAACCACCTCGGCGCTAAAAGCAGCTTAGCCAGTCGGCTGCGTCATTAATTTTGGGCTGGCGCAGAATCCCGTCAGTACCGTCAACCACTTTGCAGTCAATCACTGCCTGAAGTCTAGAACCCAAATACATCCCCAAATGTTGATTTTCCTCCCTTGAGATGATTTACCAGGCCAGTACTTCTTCAGTTGCTGCTTGTTTGATGGTCTTTCTGTCCTGTCTTCAGTAGCTGAATATCATGACCTTGGATGACCTCAGATGATTGACTTGCCATTGAAGAATATCCTTTTTCTTTACCTTTACAAACTCTGAGATTGATTTTGCAGTTATATAACCTCCTCCAATGAGTTTTGCAGCACATGACTTCTGCTACTTCTGTCAGCCTTCACATCATCAAAAAACACCAGTGACCCAGTTCTATTGGCAGCCCTTCATGTCATTACACTGCCTCCACCATGTTTAGCAGATGATGTAGTGCTTCAGCTCATGAGCTGTCCAAAGAACCTTATTCCAGAATTGGGCCAGCTTTTTAAGATGCTTTCTGATAAAATCTAATCTGGCCTGAAAATCAATAATTCCGTCAAATCTTGATTGCATAATTTCATATCCATTGTAGTTGTATACGGAGAGAAAACTACAATGAATAGAAAAAATTAGGGTAATCCTGTCATGACAGATGTCGTCTGCTAAATTGACAGATTGTCTTTTAATAACCTTGTAGTTACCAGTACTGATTATTTCCCAAACAAATAACAGAATGTTTGTCTTCATGAAATTAAATGAGAGCTGTCAGAGCTGTAAAATCAGAAGGATCTCAGTAAGCCATGAATCTTTGTTGTTACAACCTTTATTTATATGAAATAAGAACGATTAATCATGAAAATAATTGCTACATTACCCAATGACTAATTAAATTAACTTATGTGTGACCTAAACAGTCATTTCATTAGATACTGTAATGTGTAGCACCAGAGTCTGTGGTATCATCCACTTGCCTTATTCGGAGGGTTTTCGTTTTTTTACACTATGGCTTTTACATGCCAAGTTTGTTAAATATGAGATGGCAACTATTTTTGCACATTTTGCACTTTCTTATTTAGTTTAGAGTTTATATTCTATAGTCTATAGTCTATTTATATAAATGTTTTCTATGTATCATACTCTATCGAAAAATCTGGAGCCATACTTGCTTGTCCCAGTGTATACATATATAGCTGAGATGACCAAAAAGTTTACTTTGACTTTGGCATGTGGACACTTAAGATGAATTATGAATTTATACATTTTGCCTGGACACTACAACTGCTTGTTTGTGTTGTATTTCTGCAGTCAGTCCGGGAGGTGACGGGTTATGTTCTGGTGGCTCTGAACCAATTTGATTATCTGCCTCTGGAAAACCTGCGCATCATCCGTGGCACCAAACTTTACGAAGGGCGCTATGCTCTGTCCATCTTCCTCAACTACAGACGGGATGGCTACTTTGGCCTTCGGCAGCTTGGCCTGAAGAACCTCACTGGTATGTTTCTCACTCTCTCAAGATTTTTCTTTGTCTGAAAACTATTGGACTTTGCCATGATGGGTGTTTCTTTTTATTAGTACTAAAGGCTATCAGCCAGGGCATCATTCATTATTTGTTTGAGTCATGGTACTGACAGCAAAATCTTATAAAAACATCTTTTGTTTCCAAAAAATATCAAGCAAAAAATAATATTTAGTGATTGTGTGTGTGCAATGCAAAGCAATGGATGGCAATTGCAACATCCTAGCAACCACCTGGGATACCATAACAAATGGTGAGCAACACTTTGGCAAGCATTTGGTTGCCTTTGTAACCACCTAGCAATGTCTTGTAAACAACAAAGATATCGTAGCAATCATTTGAGCATTATACTTACTTTATCCATTTTTAAGGTGGGTCACACATTCACACCCATGAAGAACATTTGCATTGACAGCATGCTTCCTTCTGGAGGTAACTCAAGGCAGTTTGTTGAAAAAGGGAGCCCTGTACAGCTTAATATATGGGTCATTTACTCTGAACAAATGATATCTCTGTTTCTGGCAGCTCTGATGACTTTCCTCACTGTCCATTACCTGAATGACCAGAATGGATGGCACTTTTTTACTCTTATCTTTTTTCAAAACCATTACTGGGTATCAGGCGGTGGAAGGCCTTTGTTTTCAGATCACGTGCAGGCGGAATGTTTTCTCTCTGGTAATTCATTCTGATGAGAGATCTTGGTCTCAAAAAAGTCTCAAAAATGGTTTTAGTTTGTGTGTGGAATCTTAAAATCCAAAAATGCAATTCTCTAAAAATTCTAAACTTTTATTCGAAGATTAGTTATGAATGCCCCAGGCTTCATTTAACCACTAGATTCAGTCTTTTTAGATCATTGCTCTGTTCCTTCACAACCACTGTTCACAAACTACATGCCTTTGTAGAATAATTCTTCATTATAGCTGTAGTGGCAAAGTTGTGTTCATTTTTATAGTTCACAGTAAGTTATACTGTCTCCTAAACCACGTATCCAAGTCTGGAATACGAATTTTTCGGACTATATTGTTGACTTGTAGTGTTACCAACATTAAGCTTATACCTCCAGTTCAAACTTGTAAAACTAAAATCTGGACTCCAAACATGTTTTGGATGATCAACCAAAAATTGAAAAATTGTGTAAATGTGATTTGTTCTGAAGAACAGGATGTAAAACCACACTGAGAAGTCTAGCTTAAGTCCATTAAGCAAGAGTGTAGGCCAGCTTAGACTAACATCATCTGGATTTTTTAGCAAAAAAAGTCCTTTTACAAGCATCTTCTTAGTAATAACATGCTCATTAATGTTGTGTAGATGTTGATAATAGTGCAAACCCTGTCACAGCTGTAGTCATCAGTTTCTCTGGGCTTCTTGATCAACTTTCAGACACTCTAGACCTTATTTGTTAGTAGTGATTTCTCACTGGGGTCCCCTTCTTGAGATGTTTTCCAGACACCTCCTTCTGGGAACCTCGAAGTAATCTTCCTGTGTTTGGAGAACCACTGCATTTTTATTTCCAGTCATTAGAGAAAGGAAACTGGACCTTTTTTTATTCAACTTATTACAAAATTCAGCATGCAGATATGATGCCTGGGGTTTTACGTATCTGGAGCAGGAAGAGCAACAACGCCGCAGGCAGTTGGATTTGTGTGACTCCCTCCACTCATGGCCAGCAGACAGCCCACGGGCGACAGGGTGGAAGGGAGTGAGGGATGGAAAGCCAAATGGTCTGTTGTTGAAATATAAATTTTTATTTAACTATGGGGTACACCACTGAGCTGGCACAGTGAATATATATATATACATATATATTTTGCCCCAAAAGGTTTCTGTCTCTACAGAAAAGCACTGGTAGTAGTGAAGAGCCCAGTGACTGTCAGCTTTTCCACAAGTTGGTTCAGCCTATGCCTAGCCTAAGGTCACCATGCCCAGTACCAGTCATCAGCAAGAGGAGTATGAAGCCCCTCATCACTGGTGGATCAGTGAAACTCTGTTAAGTGATGCACTTCCTTTGGGATAAGTTGGCGTATGGTTAATCTTCCAACATTAAGTAGTCAATCTAAACAATGGGTTCCTGAGTGGTGTAACTCTAAGTGTTGTTCCCATCATCTGGAGATGTCTAGCTCAATCTGTGGTTGTACTCCAACCATGTATGGCTGAAAGTCAAAGACAGCACAGTTGTGGGGAAATATCCACTGTTCACTTTGTAAAGATGCTGTTGTGCTTCATGCTACTCAGAGGAACCATATTCTAGTCTTCACCAGATGATTCCTGCATTTCCAGTAGCATCCTCCATTGTAATCTATTTGTCCAGTGCTTGTCCAGTGCTACTTGGTCTTACTGCTGAGTTTGTAACATTAAGTCATATCCAGCCGGATCTATACACATATTTAATTCACTCAGTGCTTCCTTTTCGTCAGTTTCCCCAGAACACTTGCTGGAAGATTCGTGTAAGCCAATTACAACCACACCCCATTAGCATACAAATCCAAAACAATGAATAATTAAAGTAAACGGTAAGAGAACCACTCGTTGCGGGGGGAATTTTCCAGATTAATGGTAGAACATTTGCTACATGTGTTTTCTTGTGCTGCATAATTAAACACCAGAAGTGAGGCATTTGAATAAGACCTTTCCCTTAACCTTTATTTAATCAGGGGAAATTAAATTTGAAGCATATTTTGAAGCTCATTTGGCTGGGAAGCGTGGGAACAGCGATTCCGCATCACAATCCCCCACCCCCTGGAGAAAGTTCTGCCTTTAGAGGAATTCTACATATTGTTTCAGTCCAATCTCTCATCTGCTGCATCTGATTTGTACCTTCCATGAGCAATCATCTGGACATTTTTCCCTTTGCTAAGAGAAAAAACATTTGAGAAACACTTAACATGGAAGTCAAAGGGCAACTACTGATTGGCCTAAGAAAGTCTTCTTTATGAACCTTTACCCAAATTTACAACACTGGTAAAAAGTAATTCTGGTTAATTTCGCTTTCCCATTTTTATACCATTCCATGATAAGTACATGTCAAAAACCTGTTACACACAATGGACCATTATGGACTTTTTTAATTTATTGAGGTTTACCTCTGTAAGCTTTCATCCACATTTCAAAGAACATGGGTTTCAATGACATGGAAGGAACGTGTTTATATATGCTATGCCTTCCGTAACTTTGGGGAGGGCAGGGGGATAAACAGCATGTCGCATTGATCAAACAAAGATTGCAGATGGTTGAAATATTAATAAGAATCCTCGCGAAGTTATGATCTCAGTTATCAAAGACACATGAAATGTCTGGCAAAGTGCTCCTTAGTCTATCAGCTATAAACCAAGACTGCAGAGAGATGTGTATTTAGCTGTAAAAAGAACCGCAAATGTTGGAGAACTTTAGAAAAAGAGTTGAGATATTCCTGACTGAAGTGTGGAGAAGAAGAAGACATTGCATTTCTGCTATTTTTTAGACTGATTAAAGCATTCTCAGTGTAGAGGTTGAGATGACTAAAAATAGTGGCTAAAATTCATATTGTTAGAGTCTGGCTCAGGGGCAGACTTAACCTCCTGGGTCCAAGGCAAGCTTTCCATTTGTCAACTGGGGAACGGGGTTGTTGGTTGGGCTGTGGTGACAAAGGCTGGACTGGTCGATGGGGAAGGTTGTAGGTCTCAAACTGTAGACCAGAAACACAAATCCCCAAGGTCTTTTTGTGGACGGGCAATGACCTACATATGCTTTATGACAGAACCACCTATGTGCTAGCACAAATGTGACTAAATGTGGCTGAACAGTGTGTTTTTTACCTTACAGTTTTAACTGACAGTCTTGTCTTGTAAGGTAAGACAGTATAAAAATAAATATAATAAGTATGTAAGGTCTGTTCCAACACATCCAGTGGATTTTTTTTATCCGACTGAATGGCCAGTTTATAAAACATCCAGTTTATAAAAATGTGGATTTTCTGCACAATTCTAGCACCTCCCGCAACCTCACCCCCCCCCCCAATACCACCACACACCATAAAGGACCACCATAAGATCTAGAGATGTTGCAGTCATATGCAAAAATTTGGACACCACTGGTTTTGTTGACTTCAGAGTAATAAAAATGTTCATATATTGACACAAATATGAATAATAATAAACACAACATATGAATTGTGCCATAAAATTTGAACTTTTGTATTGTTGGTTCTGTTCCAAATATGTTTTTGACCAAGTACCCAAACTTTTGCGTATGACTAGCACTGGTGTGGAACATGGTCAGCAGCAGATGAACTGGTAGCCTGCAAAGTGGTAGGTGTTTCTGATAAAGTGGCCAATGAGTGAAGGTTTACTCAGTGTATGAGACTATACATTTATTAATATTAATGTAACTATGCATATTATATGCTAATGCCTAATAACCAAAATATATGTACAAAGCTGTATGCTCCATGGAAATGTGGGTTTAGTTTCTGGGTGTGGTGCTATCTTCCACACTGCAGCTCCTCACCTTCTACGGTTGAGTAATAAGGGGATTTGTTTATGTTCAAGAGACTGAGTGACAGACAGAACATGTAGGAATAGCAACATGGAGCTCAGTGGCTTGTGAAGACCTGCTGCACCTCATTGATTGTATGCAGTCAGCAATGGGGCAGCAGTTGTCATAAACTTTTATGATGTAAAACTCCAACTCTACCAAGAGTCTGAAGCTGTAACTTTCAATTTGAAAAGGGCCAAACTGTGATGGCTAGACAACTGAGCAAGAGCATCTCTAAAACAGCAGGTCTAGGGGGGTGTTCGTGGGATGCAGTGGTCAGTACCTACCAAAGGTGGACAAAGGAAGAAGGTGGTAGTAGCTTTGTGGGTAATGCACTTACCTATGAACTTGATGACCACAAAATTACAGGTTCAATCCCCACTTTCTACCACTAAGCAGGACTCTTAACCCTCAGTGACTCCAGGGGGACTGTCCCTGTTTTTGGATAAGGGTGCCTGCCAAATGCTGCTTTACTTCACAAGCACTGAACCGGTGACCATGATCACCCAGCCTGACCGCTGTCCACCGCCAAAAGGGCCAACAATGGGTATGTGAGCACCAGAAGTGGACCATAGAGCAGTGAAAGAAGGTAGCTGGGTCGTAGTTCTTCTAAATCATGTGGACAGACAGGTGTGTGTGTGTGCATCACCAGGATGGACCATGGGAGGAAGACAAGCAGTGTGATGCTCTAGATGATGTTCTGCTGGGAAATCTTCAGAGGTGGACAAAGTAGCTGACTTCATTACTTAAGTGAAAGTACAGATACCGCTAGTCAAATGTTACTCCAATACAAGTGAAAGTCATAAAGTTAAATTTCACTTAAGTAAAAGTACTGAAGTAATTGCTTCCAAAAATACTTAAGTATTAAAGTACATATTTCACTGCATTGTTGATTTATTGCCACCACACATACAAAACCTAATGTATCTAACTTGCTTGTAGAAAATGTAGCATGAAGAATAAGGTAAAATGTTACAGAATGAAACACAACCCGAAAACCAGTCTTTTTTATTCATTGTACACTACACACCTACACAAAAGGTATGAGTATGTACTATATATTTCACTGGTCATACTGCACAGTAACAGTAACATTACTTATTATTGCTTGCACAACTTCATTGCAAACTTTCAATTGTAGCTAATAAACCGTTACATACTTCAATATCATTCTGTAGATTAGACAACAAGTTTTTGTATGCTGTAATATAGTTTGTTTTAGGCAAACATGGCACACGATATGATAAAATGATACAAATTTTTTATCTTTTCAGTAAACTTAAACATCGACTCTAAATATGGCCATGGACGTGGGCATGAAGAGTCGCCATCTCCGTCTCCATCCGTTCTCCCGCCATCGATTGACCGTGTTTAAGAAATGCTGGTGTTGCAGTGTTACAGTGTACAGAAGTGACGTAACACTACTGGTGATTTCTGATAGGCTGTCATCTGCTAAAAAACCAATCACGTTTTAGAAAAGTGAGACAGTAACACCCACTTTCAGAGCTGAAGGTAACGAGTAACGAGGACCTTGATAGAAAAGTACGGTTTTGTCTATCAAATGTAGTGAAGTGAAAGTTATAAGTATCCAAAAAAAGACTACTCCAATGAAGTACAGATACTCAAAAACTGGACTTAAGTACAGTACTCAACTGTCCACCTCTGGAAATCTTGGGTCCTGCATTTATGTGGATGTTACTTTTGACACGTATCAGCTACCTAAACACTGTGAAGACCACGTTCATCCCGTCAGGATAGAAGTATTCATAAATGGAAGCAGGCTCTTTCAGCAAGAAAATGCCTCCTGCCACACCACAAGCATTGTTCAGGAACTGTGCTATCTTGGCCTCCAAATTCCCCAGTCTAAGGTAAGGGTTTCTGAAAAAGCAGCCAGAGTATTTAATTTTAATTAAATTTTGGGTTCTACTGAGATCATTCATCTTCTTGCTCTTCATTCTAAATCACACCTTCCATCTAAATGAACTCTGGCATGTCATTTTATTACTTTATTTTTCATCTTTAAACATGAGCAGTAATTGGCCCTTTGGGTGCATTGTTCTAATTTACTTCACTTTGCTTCGATTCACGCTGATTAGAGGAGATTGGCTCGTTCAGAGCAAGTGGGTTTAGCAGTTAAATGGGTTTCTATTATACTCCTAATTTAGTGCTGCTGGTTTTGTTTGCGTATTAAGTTTGTTGCTCACAATTTGGCCTGATCACATCTGATGTCACCTCTGGAAAGACTGCAGCAGTGGTGTGAACAAAAAAGAGGTTCAAAATGGGGAAAATACAACATGAATATTTAATGGAATAAAACAGGATCAAGTAAAACTATAGTCCGTAGTCCAATCTGTAAACTTCTATAGATTAACCCTGAAGAGTGTTTTTATAATATGGAAATGTCTTTTTTCATCACAAATGTTTACTGAGTGTCCAGGGTGTATATTAGCACTGGCACATGCTCCAGTCTGGTACAGTACTCATGGATGAATAGATGGGTAGGTGGGTTTGAGTAGTCCAAAATAAATGTGCCATGTGTGCACGGGCATCAGAAGCATTTTTAATGTGAGGGGGAGGCATAGGTCTATGTGTGGGGGCGGGGTTTGTGTAGGGGCGGGGTTTGTGTGGGGGCGGGGTTGCTGCATGTGAGAAGTCTAGTCCTTTTAGGGGGTGGGGGTGTTTGGAAACCACTGTTGAATCTTGAATCTTTGGCGAAATAATCCATTCCGCTCCATCGATAGGAAAAGAAACATCTCTAAGGAAAAAGGCAATTCTCCTGTGAAAGGCCAATGTTTTTGACTAATATTACTGAAAGTCCTCACTAATATTCTCAAAATTCCTTACAGCAGTTGTCTAAGAAAAGTAGAAGCTGTTGCTGCTGCAAATGGCAGGTACATTTATGAAACCTCTTGATTTCAGAAGGTGCCCTGACGCGCAGGTGTCTACAAACCTTTGGCCAAATTAAGTTCTTCCCTGACACCTTTTTGACCCCTACTGTGTTTCAGCACCAGTCCTTTAGTGAGTCTAGGAAAGCTCACTCAGCACAGGCATCCCAATGCCTGTCATTCAGTGACAATGTTCCTGGCATTTAAAAGCATCACCTTAAACCCATAGCTGGCTTGCCTTCCGAATCTGGTCCAAACAATGCTGGCACCACTCAAAAGAAGCGAACAAAATCATATTTGATTCCTCACCATTTTAGCATCCAAGACTCTGTCATATGCATTCTCTCTGAATAGAATTTTTTTACTTGTCATGTTTTCTGTTCCAGCACAATATAATTTCTTTGGAATTTTTGACAGTTTAAAAGGCTGTGGAAAGCGACATGTCTATATCTCCACTTCATCATGACAGACAATCTCATCCCCACTGTCTCATGAACCTCATGGAGAGTTGCTGGAGATTCCAAATGACATGTTAAGAAAATAAAAACCCTCCTTTTGAATAGATTTAAGAAATTAACCAATTTTGGTTGCCAGGAAGGAATTACATTGGGGCACAAATAAATCACTGGAGACCAGAGCTGCTTTATTTACAGTAAAATGAATGGAATCATTAGAAGCCAGATATCATTTAGGTCATCCCAGAAACAAATCTTTTGTAGCCTGAAAGGAATGATTTCAGAAACTAATCATTTTATGCTGCAAATAAGACATGCTGGATTGTTTGCATAATCTAAACAAATAGTCATTTTCTGCCTTATTGGTAATAAATAATAATGAATAAAGTCAAAAAGAAATAATTGAAAGTCAAAAACAAATCATTTGTAGACATGACATAAATCATTTGTGGTCAGAGAAGAATGATTTGAAACCAGAAACAAATCATTTTTATTGCCAGACAATGAATGATTTGAAGCTAGAAACAAATCAGTTGTGGGCAGAAATGAAATATTTGTGTAACATGGGTTGTGAAAAAGTGACACAGTCAACCATTTGTTACATATGATCACACCACAGACCAGCACACAGTGTGAAATTTATCCTCTACATTTAATCCATTCACCCGAAAGGAGTGGGCAGCTTCTCACTATGTCCATTTTTGAACGTCGGTCAGTATGTGACTTGGGATGTGGAAGGATGGATGGGCCAGAAGCATATACAATGAGGATATTTATTAGAAAACATAAACTCTAAATTAATATACAGTGTAAGAAGCGAACGTAGTAAAAAGGCGAGATGAAGATGCTAAATACCAACAGGAATGATATATGATGTTACAACTGACTGACAATGCACACAAAGACTCAGGGCTACTTTAACAGGAGGAGGAGGATGAGGAGCACCTGCAGGGAGGACTCACAGATACAGATGAACAGACTGAAAAGGGAGAAGGACAATAGTGGAGCAGAAAACCAGAACAAAAGCCACATGACAGGACAGGATGTTTGAAGCTGGACAGGATGTTTGAAGCTGGACAGTTTGAAGCTGGATTTGAGTTATGTCTAAGATAAGATAAACCCACAAATGGGAATTATTAGTCCCGTTATTAATCCCAGACATGAACATTTTTTAATCAGGAAAGAATCATTTTAAGCCAGAAACAAAATTATTTCTAAAATAATTTGAGGATTATTCTCTGCTATTAATTAATTATAATATGGTCATTTGTTGATTTATTTATAATATTTAATCATAAAAAAATCATTAGAAGTCAGAAGCAATCATTTGCAGACAGAAAATGAGCCAATTGTATTCAGATAATAATCATTTGAAGCTATTTGAAGTCATTTGTTGACAAAAATGAATAAGCTGGCAAGCGAAACTGGCAAAAAATCATTAAAGTGTCTGAGGGCCATAGCTTTGAATCGCTGCTTCTGTCTATGCAGGGACAATGGCAGCCATGCTCTGCAGTTCCTTTAGGCCTGCTTGGTTGCAACCACTGGAGGTGGGCTGTGTGTCTAAAATAAAGCTCTCTTCCATCTTCCACTTAAGATTTGGATGAGGTGTGGAATAAGGAGCTTTCATCCTCCAGATGACTTCCTAATGTGGTTTCCTTTAGTTTCTTTGATCCTTCTGCTTAGTGCCACACGTCTGCTTTGAACCAAGTCCATTTTTCACCATTCTATCCAGTGTGTCCAATGGCTTTCTCCAAGCAATTTATGTATTTATGTTTTCAGTCTTCGAAAGAAATTTGTCATGCCGAAGATTTTATTAATGACCATACACAATCCCATCTCTTGTTCTTTCACACTTTATGAGCTCTACCTATGCCCAGGTACTGCTGGGATTTTTGTACAATTGCAACCTTCACTGGCATCCAGGAGATCCTAGTGAAGCACGAGGGGCCTTTTATCCTGGTCAGTAATTAACAGTTTGGATACCACCTCTGAGGCACTGGGAGAACCAGTCAAGCAAGCCCCTCTCATTAATCTGCCTTTCTTAATCATAATAAATAGCCCGCCACACACAACGAGGAGGACAAATCAGATTGTCTGGCCACTTGTCGTCGCTAATCAGACTTTGCTCTGGGAGCCACATGCAGATTGTATAACAGAAACATGCTTCTTTTGGACCCAGTGTTGGTTTATGAAGATCTTGCTTAATTCGCATTCTAAAATAATGTGTAAATGAGAAGTTCTTTGCGAACAAAAGCACCTCTATGATAATGCTGAGTTTAGTAGCACCTCCATGAGATTCTAGTCTAGTATGTTAACACCAAGCCAATGGCACTGCAAATAAATATTGCATGTTTTCTTTGCCATTCTGGATTAAACATGTCTTATCTGAAACAGGAGATGACATGCCCATAACAATAGAGACATTAACATCACTCTCTCATCAGAAACTAATCTTAATTGGGAATTCTACAGAAAACGTAAAAAAAGTAGGATCGATGTCAAATGTTCTATAAAAATGTGCAGGGACTGTTCACTGCTCAATGGTGGTAAATGGAGCCAGACGTCTGAAGAGTGTAAAATCGCCCTTAAATGACATTTACACTTTCCTTTTGGTCACTGAGTATCAAAGCTATTGGTCGACTGAAAGAAAACAAATGAGTGAGTGAAACAAGGTATTTTTTCTCTAGGTTCTTTTTTGTCTTGGAGAAAATTCTTGAAAAAACAAACTGCGCAATATTTAAGATATCTTTTTTTTTCCATTTTTTCTATTAGAAATTCTGAACGGTGGGGTGTATGTGGATCAGAATAAGTTCCTGTGCCATGCAGACACCATCCACTGGCAGGACATCGTGAAGAACCCCCGAGCTGAACTTCTGGTGGTGCCGTCTAACAACAGTGGCACTTCATGTGAGTATCTTGCCAAGATGTCAGTTATAAAGTTGCACTTAATCTGTATTATATTATATGTCCTTGTAATCTGAGTAGAATACCTTATTATTGGTTGCTGATTGGTGCCCATTCTTAATTTGCTGATTGTAAATACACAGACCTGTCTTATCATTAAAACCACCTGCCTAATATTGTGTAGACACCCCTCGTGCCCCAAAACAGTTCTGACCCATCAAGACCTCTGAAGGTGTGCTGTGATATCTGCACCAAAGAAGTTAGCGACAGATCCTTTAGGGCAGGGCTCAGCAACTCTGGTCCTGGAGAGCCGTGGTCCAGCACGTTTTGGTGATTTCCCAGTTAATTGTCCGTTTAAGTGAATGTGTTTGAGGAGGAGAACCATGAAACTGTGCTGGACACCGACCCTCCAGGACCAGAGTTGCCAACCCCTGCTTTAGGGTGTGGCCTCCGTGGATCAGACTTGTTTATGTAGCAGATGCCAAATCACATTGAGATCTGGGGACTCTTTGTCATGTTCCTCAAATGTTTCCTGAGCAGTATTTGCAGTGTAGCAGTTTTCATTATCCTGCTGAAAGAGGCCCATTCGGGAACACTGTTGCAATGAAGGGGTGAACTTGGTCTGCAAGAAAACATGATTCATCAGACCAAGCCACCTTTCTCCACAGAACCATGCTTGAGTTCTGATGTTCAGATGAATATTGTAGGTGCTTTCAGTGGTGGATAGGGCACTCTGACCGGTCAGCAGCATCACACCCCATACACAGCAATCTGTGCTGAGTGTTCTGAACCTTTCTATCAGAGCCAGCATAAAGTTTTTCACTAGTTTACATCAGCTGTTCTGTGGGATCGGACCAGGCAGACTAACCTTTGGTCTCCAGGTGTATCAGTGAGCCTTGGGTGGCCATGACCCTGTGGCCAAATCCATGGTGGTCCTTTCTTGGACCACTGTTGCTATGGAGTAACCACTGCACCCTGGGAACACAAGGCCCTGCTACTTTATATATCCCACCCCTTAATAAGTACCACTGTAATGAGATTATCAATGTTCTTCACTTCACCTGTCAGTGGGTTTATTGTTGCAGCTGATGGGCGTATCAAGTTCTTCTTCTAACATCAGTGTTTATGCATCACAAGCAATCACTTTTACATGATTATTATATTCACAGAGTGGTCTCTTATGTTAGGCGTGTTATTACTGAAGCTCTCAACCATGGTCGCTAATAGCATCGCTGGTTGACAGTCCGTGCCTAACCTCTAGAGGTTTCCCCCTGAAGTGTGTGTGGAGAAAGGAGGAGAAAGAAGATTGGTGGTCGTTTGTGTACGTGTGGGAAGAGAAGTCTCGCTGACGAGACAGAGTCTGTCAAAAAATAATTACTCTTCATTAAAGAGGTTTAAGTGCTGAGGGTTACTCTAGATCGGAGAGGCGCGAGCACTCCATAATTACCAGCCACTCAATTAGACCCAAATGGCAGCAAGATTAAGGGGGAGAAAATGCTGGGAATAAATTTTGTCGGAACATAATGTCAGATCTTAGTTTTAAGCCCATGCAAATGCCTCTGTCATATGTTGGCATAATTACGAAACATTATAGACTTTATAAGGTAAACATCATTACAGTAAATATGTTTACGTTCATATTTAATTGCCATCTTTCATAATAAATTACCTTAAATAATCTGTAAGGCTGTCAGTACTTATTCTATTTATAACTGAGTATTATAATAATACTTTGACATTGTAATCATGTAATAATATACAATTTTAATTTGACTTCTTATACATGAAATTTGTGAGTTTATTGGAGATTCACCTACTGAAGGTTTCTTCCATTTCAGTGATGTTTGCAGAGGCAAGTAGCTGTGACTTGTCAAGAATGTTCAGATTGCTAAACTTTATAATGATCTGTGGATATGCTGATGATTTTTCAGATTGCAGAGTAATCACTGACCTTTTAACTAATTAATTTTCAATCAAGTCATTGACACAGCCCATAATAATCTTATTTAAGCTTTAACAACTAGTTGATGTTAGGATCTTATTTTTATTATGAGCAAAAATATATATATATTCATTGCACTGGTAACCTGACTATCATTCCAGTTCACTAATCAAGTCTGCTCCTAATGACCTATTCGGCTTGATGTTGCAGGATGAAGGTTCTTTATACTTGAGGACAATGCCTGAGCATAGTCTATTAAAACAGTGCATAGTTTTGCAGAGTATACTTTTCACACTGGTGATGCTGGATCTGATCCGCAGGCAGGCGATGTCATCGTTCCTGTAATGGACGCTGCTGGGGCCACCAAGAGGACCAGTGCCAAAGCTGTGAGTTCCTAAACCTCCTGAATCCAGTTTATTTCACTTGTGGAAGGACCCTAAATCAATGAAAATACAAGATAATTCAACAGAATTACAGATGTAAACAATGTCATTCACAGTGGCTTTGAAAGTCAAAATTGTTCCCAGTGGTGGGAAATGGAACCGATTGTCGAAGTCTAAAACCTCCCTCACAGAAAGTTATGATATGACACAGTCATAAAAACACTGCCTGATCTCTGAGACACTGTTTTACCAATTCTGAGAAGAATTGTCTAAACATTTTTAAAGCCCATTAATATAAACAGGGATCCTCGAGTTACAACGGTCTTGACATACAACGTTTCGAGTTTACAACGCTCACTCCCACTCGGCTTACACCATTAGCCTCGTACTTACGGACTACGCGGGCGAACTAGTTTGGTTGCATGCGATGGAAGAATATGCAGTAATGCTGGGTATGAGTGAGGGAGTTTTCCTTTTTCTTAGTTGTGTATTTATGATTTTACAACTGTATTAGAATAGGTAAGAGACTTGGGCTAGGGTGTGTTTGGACTTACACCAAAATTCGGGTGACATCACTGTCAAAGGAACGGATCTGTGTCGTAACTCGAGGACCCCCAGTATGTTTTTTCCTTAAATTGATCACTATTTTACCATCAACATTATATAAAAACTCACATGTAGGTTCACTGCTGGCACTCACATTAGCACGTACAGATTATCAATGTATAAAATGTACATCTATTCATTCCTAAGCAATATATTCATATGGTAAACTTTTTTATGTACAACCATAGTAGTATTCTGCACATCTAAGAATTCCTGAGAGAGTATATTTCATAAACTTCACTGTGTCCCATTAAATGTAAATCTCCGGGTGGACAACCCCACCGAGTGTTTGAAGCATGTGTATTTCGTTCCCTGATGTACATCAAACAGGCTTCTGAATTAACTTATTTCCCTTGGGAACTTCACCCTGGAGAAAAAAAAAATGAAATAGAGTGTGTGCAACAAAATTCCTCTTGGCAACAAAGAATGAAAGAACACTCTCTTATAGACTCTTTTCCCCACATGCCGGGCAGGAGAACGCTGACCCTTGACTGAGAGAAGACCTCTCCTTATCAAAGACTTCATCCCATCAGTCATTCCTTCACAGTGGAGGTGATAATTACAGAGGAATGAGCCGAGGCTTTTGGAGCCATGTGTTTGACACCCTGCATTTAAACAGTTACAGTAATTGGCGGGCACAGCAGGTAGCACAAAGGAAGGTTAGCAACAGGCACATCATTTGTCTTATTGCTTTATACCAGGGAATCTACAGCAAACATACGTCGATTTTCATAAACATGTCATGGAAGGTGTCATATGCTGTCATAACATGTCATGACAGAGTATGTCCATTAATATTAGCGCCAAATTACCGTGTGATTGGTGTTGTCGTGGAGGATCATTCTCACCACAGCAGTGACACTGACTTGCGGCTTGGTAGAGTATACTGTGCTGCTATAAGGGTATCCGGCAAAGGAATTTTAGTGCCAGACTGATATAATGTTCTGAGGTCAGAAACTGAGAGTCTAGGGGTACAAACATCAACAAACATCACATCCCCTAAACAAGCAAAGTGGAGCTACAAGGAAGGAGTTTCCAATAATGTCTCCAGTCTTTAGTAGCAAATGCTTTGGACTATTTTGCATGTACTCTGGTCTGGTTTGGTGATTGACATCAAAGTATCTCCCACTTTTTCCATAATTGAAGCCTTTATTTGTTTATTTATTTACTTACTTACTTATTTATGTAACAAGATAGTCACAGGACTTATTAGCGATATCTTATTTGTGTTTGTAAAGCCAACATGCTAATCAGCATTAGCCTCCTGTTGACTACAACAATAATGGAAAGATACCAATACCTTATTATAATAATAATTATTAGTTATTGTAATACATTCCTCAGCTGTTCAAAATAAAAGGATGTCCCTGCATGAATACAGTTTCAACTGTTTAGCTCTGTTCACCACAGCTTGCTCACAGGCCCCCTCTGGCATTTTGCAGTGATGTGTTTGGTATAACTGGAGTGACTCTAATTGGTCAGAATCCAATTGGTCAGGCCTTGGTTTAGCTATGCTTAACTTTAAAATGCACAACATCGCCCGTATCCAACCACGTTGGACCCATTGTGCATCACACATTGATAATGAATGGGATTCGTCACCACACCAGACTGCTTTAAATGCACCACAGTGAAGACGCTGTGGGCCGTTTGGTTTGAATGAAGGTAATAGCCTAGTTTTCTCTGTGTGTTCCAGTAACAAAGACGGTGTGTGCTGAGCAGTGTGATGGCCGCTGCTTCGGACCCTACATCAGTGACTGCTGCCACCACGAGTGCGCTGGAGGCTGCTCCGGACCCAAAGACACCGACTGTTTTGTAGGTCTAACAAAAGTCCCCATCTAAAAACCAGTCCCCACTCTAGCAAGAGCTTCTGATTTGTAATTTCCTACCTTAAGCTTCAAGAGCTCAATTCCCAATAATGCAATAGTAGTGAGGCTCCTTACACTAATGTCCATATATGAGCTCTGTAGAACCTTCATTGTCGTCTGGATGGCAGCTCCTGGAGACGTATGTGTGAATTTTTCATGGATCTCTATAATGAACAATGTCCCAAATGCCTCCTATTTCCTTTTTTATAACTGGGTTATCATAAGCCAGTCTTCGAACACATCTATTTGTTCATTTTCAGTGAAAATGTTCTAATATCTTCAAGTTATTACTGCATTCAACAGTTTGAGATTGTGCAGCATCTGCTAAGAGATTTTAATTAGAGTAGCATTTCGCCCTCTGGCTCGACGACTTGGATCAATGGCTGCGATTGTGTTGATATTGCTGGAAACAGCATTGAACTCAACCTTCTGTTTATAGTGCTTCCAACAGGCAGTTTTAATTATAACTCACATGACTAATGACTTGAGGTTGACTGTCGATGAACTGCGAAATTCTAGCCTGAGGAAACGGATGCTTCTCTTTCTCTGCTTTGTAGGCCTGCACGAACTTCAATGACAGCGGGGCTTGTGTGACGCAGTGTCCTCAACCTTTTGTCTACAACCCGACCACCTTCCAGCTGGAGCACAATCCCAACACTAAGTACACGTATGGAGCATTCTGTGTCAAGAAGTGTCCACGTGAGTGAGCTTCAAAATACTCCACATTTGTTCTTCAGCGTGACCGTGGTTTATAATATTGATTTACATACGTGTCGAAGGCCTCTGCAATGGTCTACAAAGCATCGTCAGCCTCCAGGTTTAAAGGTATAAATGTATGGCTGAGTATTCACTGATATTCCTTTGACCTTATCAAGGAAAACCCAACCTTCCTTGCTTTGAATTTAGTGTCCAGAACATACCGTGGTCCAAGGGGTTGTCCCATCTTACTATGTACTTCTCCACAGCTGCTGATGACAATAACGTAACCTTGAACATTGCATTCTGAACTACACAGACAAAAGTATTGGGACAGCTAACCATTACACCAACAGGGTTGTGCTGACATTGCATTCAAATACATAGACTTTAATATGTTGGTGAGAAGGTCTGGATCACAATCTCAGGACTCTGTGTGGACCAGTCAAGTTCTTCCACACTGAACTCCTCCAGCCATGTTGTAATGGAGCTTGCTTTGTGCACTGGCTCACAGTCAGGCTGGAATAGAAAAAAGTTCTTCCCCAAACTGTGTCCACAAAGTTGGAATTAAGATTGGCCTTCCCTGGAAGTTAGGGGGCACCTGAATTCAATAATTTAGAGGTGTGTCCTTATACTTTTGTCCTTATTGTGAATTTTGACTCTTAACAGAAGACCACCCATTGACTGAGTCAATCTAACCATTCATTTTTGAATGAGAAAATCAGTCAGAGCAAAGGCCATTTACATAAAACCAATCTTAAAACCACAGTAGAAAAAAAAAAACTTTATTCTAGGAGTAGTCACTTAAAAACCAATTACAGTGAAAGTGGACTTTTAGGAGAAAAGGGAATAAAAAAGATCCACTGACTTTCTCCCACAGATAACTTTGTGGTGGACCAGAGCTCCTGTGTGCGAGCCTGTCCAAGCAACAAGATGGAGGTGGAGGAGAACCATATCAAAATGTGCATCCCGTGCACTGATATCTGCCCAAAAGGTAAAGGTCCATTAATGACCATCCAAGCCTTTTCTTTATCTCACGTTAGAGAGCATGTGCACAAAAAGTAAAACAAACACAGAATTAAATGGACCATTTATGAAGTAGGTTGTACTTTAGTGCTAATGTTTACTAGG
>JBBPCY010072673.1:0-10857 GCA_037974405.1 Brachyalestes nurse
ACATTGTGTGTAATGTTGTGCAAATC
Organism: Brachyalestes nurse; assembly: GCA_037974405.1. Lineage (NCBI taxonomy): Eukaryota > Metazoa > Chordata > Actinopteri > Characiformes > Alestidae > Brachyalestes > Brachyalestes nurse. Next base: position 27 of record JBBPCY010072673.1, read on the forward strand.
TGTGGCAGTGTTTTGCTCCTTGGAGTAGAATTTTGCAAATTGTGTGGAAATGTTTATTTTAGAGTTTAAACAATAATAAAAACTGTAATAAGAATCAGTTATTTTTATATTTGTATATTTGTTTTTTGGAGGTCATTAACTGGTGATCAGCTGTAACATTTCAACTGGGATGTGTCCCTACTTGATATTGCAAGGCAGTTTTCATACTATTGCATTATTGGCTCAGAATAACCAAATTTTCTGGACGAAAAGAATTTATATCATGTTATCAATTATACTGAAATATTAAAAAAGAAACGGTGAGGACTATTTAATGTCTTAAGACAACAAAGCATAGATTTATGTTTTTAATTACAGTTTTGCCACAAAAGCTATTGCCTTACCATTCCCTCCCTCAAATAGCCCCTCTGCATTTCAGATATTCTGCTTCCATGTATATTTGATGAGTTTCATTTCAGGAGAAGGATGAAGTAGTCAGACTGGACAATCTTTTTCCCAGCCCTCCAGCCTGTGGAGCACGCAGAGATTACTTATTCAAATTACCGGATATTTCTTATTTCAAGTTCCGTTGTAATCTTATGGAATTATTGTGTGACAATGAATCTTTTTTCTTTGTGCATCAAGGAAATGTTATGGTGGAACCAACAATGAGATTTATTGCTTGCATTCCTCTGTGTTAGCTAGGGTGCGTGTGTGTGCCACACACATAAAATATCGTCACTGTGAGGTATAGGGTGTTTTCTCAAACTAAGGGAAAAAACTGTTTCCTCTCATCAGCATTAACTTGAGGTGACACTCAATCCACAAATAGATGGAGGCACGAAGCGTCTGAGAAAATGGGATTTAAATTATGCAAAGACATCTCAAGGTGCTGTGTTGTTGAGAATGCTAACGTTCACTAGCTGCTGTTGCTATGTTGCAGTTGTCGACGGTGATAACAAAAGCATGATATCATTTGAGTTCTAATTATTTCCTTTTGTTCACAGGAACAAATGGAGAAAACTTTTTTAACAAATGGAGAACTGACATTTCTAACTTTTAATGCCATCAGGGCCACAATTAGGATATAGGTGCAGAAAATTGACCTACCTCACGTAGTTGACAAACTGCATTTCAAATATGTGTGTGACACCAATTGCCTATTTCTTATCTGCCTTTTGTTTTTCACTAGTTTTCCAGTGTTTTGATTTTTCATGTGTCCAAAATTATGTATCATGATCTATTTACTATCAGAGGGGAACCCTCAGGGCCTTCAAGCTTGATGATTTCTAGAAATTACAAAGAAACTAAAAACATTTTTAGTTCATTTTTATATCAATTGTTTTATATCCAATGTCTATATTGTTTTTAAAAGTTTAGAATTATACGTTTTGTTTGGAAACACTGGGGTTACATTCCTGAAGCACCCGACATAAGACGATCTTTTCTGTCAGAGGTATCTTGAGAAATACAGTTAAGTGAGCTCTCTCATATGTTAAGCCTTCAGGAGTCCTACTATGTCAAGGTTATGAGTCTCATTAGTATGAATTAGTATGAAAATGAAAGCCTTCTAAAACTAGTGAGAGTCAGATCTGTGTTCCCAAATTCCCATCTGCAGGGTCCACAGATGAGTTTTTTGTCATTTGTTGACCAAAGGACAAAGGTTGAAAGTTTAGCCTCGATGTAAATGCAGTTTCTTACACTACTATGCAGTTAATGTAATAAAGTGAATATATTCAAATCATGTAGCAGAACACGAGTTCTAACAGACGTCTAAGGGCTGACAGCTGCAAAGGGAAATATGATAATTGGCAAGATAAGTAATAGAAATACAAAATGGATCTGAAAGGATCAGACTAAAGTAGGAGTAGACCCACAAACTGCTTTGAGATGCTGTGAAAAGACATACAGTCTGCCAAAACCTCTCCTCCTCCTACACACCATCTTTGCCTCTGAAAGCACGATTTATGGGTGCCTTCTCATCTGTCTCAGGCTCGGCATATGCTGAAATGATCCCTGTTCACATTCATGTTTTATACCCTGCACAGGGCCTCCCACACACACTGCTCCTTTTTGCATGGCAGGGTTTTTTTGGAAATGCTAGCTAGCCAGTCTGCTTAGCAAAGTGACGCATATTCATTTCCCAAAGGAGCCAAAGCACACCTGTTTACAAAAAAAACGGAACAAAAAACTGCCCCCCTAGTCCCTATACAGATCCAGTTCATCCTGCAAAGTCTGCTCCACATAAGAGAAAACCTGCTCTGTTGGCATTTGCACTGTGTGCATGCATTCAGAAATAGCATCTGAGAAAGTTCAGTAAGTAGGTACAGTGAGTGGCCTACCTGCTACTGAAAGCTGCCTTTTATTACAGCCCATTACTGCAATTATAAGTCTGTGCATGAGAACAAGCCTCTTGTTTTCTTTGTGTGTCATGGAGTGATAATAAAGTGTGTGTGCTGAACTCAGAAAGATGGTGAACTGGTTTCACAGGGCTCAGATGAAGCAGGTGCTAGCTTCCACCCTCCTGCTGGTCTTATTCTGTGACAGGGGTCCTAGCTTGTGGATGAATTTGGAGATGGCTGAACTCTGAGGGGGGAAAAAAGCTAAATTAAAGGAACATGTTTTCAAATCTTTCTTTAAAATGTGTACTGAGCGAGAGCTGGGAATGTGCAATAACAGAAAGAGGCCGCTTCACATTTGCTGGAATTTAGGAGAGATCATGTGTTTGAATGCAGACAGATACTCATTCCATGATGTGTACAGGGGCTTGGCCACAGAGAGCTTAAAACCAAGCAAAAGATACCCATCAGGCAGCCAGTGCAGACAGGGAAGATATGAGCTGATGATAAATCTTTCTTATTTTGGCTAGAAACCAGAGTTTAGTTCTAGTATAGGTACTGTTTTCTTAAGTTCTGTAAAAGAGTATTACAATGTCCAATCCTGTTATAAAAATACAAAGACAGGTTTATAGCTACTTTAGAGCTTTAGAGCTAAAATGACTGCCAGGTATTGAACAGATCTATAATACAAAAGGATGTAGTCTCCAACAAAGCAGCTTTCTCCAAATGTTAGCACGAAGAATCAGTATTTAATTTTGCTTAATATCATTGTAGAAAAATAAGACATCTACTGAGAAATACCCGACACAACTGGTGAGCCTATCAACAGAGGCTTGATTCCCTGAAGGAACTGAAATGTATGAAGTGTACCATCAGCATAGCTATGAAAAAGTTTCTCAAAATTAAATAGCGGTAACATGCACAAACAGAAGAGTAAAAGAAAAATCAAACCCTGTGAGACTTTAACAAATATTTGATTTATTGTTCTAAAACTGTGCGAGACCCAATCAGTTTTTGAAACCACAGATTATGTTCTTGTGATCAGCTATATCAAAAGGTCCAGTAAGCCTAAAATATTACATTTGTCAGGTAGATTTACTGTAATGTAGTAATGTCCCATATCCTTTGCACACGAATGGTGGATAGCGTAGTGGAAGAACATGGAAGAATTAATTCTCTCAGTCATGCATGCCACTGCTATCTAAACAAGAGTTATTATTTATTGTTGTTTAATACATATATATATATATATATATATATAGAGAGAGAGAGAGAGAGAGAGAGTTAGAGAGAGAAAGAGAGAGAGAGAGCACTGTGCAAAACACTTGAGCCATCCCTCATTTCTTCATATTTTGCTTCTGAAGAGCCAGACTTTCTTGTTTTCATAATGTTGTCTTGAGGAGCAGTTCTCCTGGCTTCCTGAAAGACTTTCAAAGGCCCTCATTTTCAGTCCAGTCCCTGAGTCTGACCAGTTTCAGAGGAATAATCTTTGTTTTTGAAGCCACACAGTGACCTACGTATGAATCATTCAAGAACAGCAAAGCACATCCAACTGAAATCCTGAACCAGTGAAGAAACAGGAGCAGATTTATCTTTACGCATGCTGCAGCCTGTCGTAGTAAAACATTTGTTCCCATTTCTTTAATCTACTCAAGAATTGTTTACTCTGCTCAAGACTTTTGTACAGTATAGCTTATCAAAGATTCAACTTATTTAATATTCATTAATACTACTGATACTACTAGTAGTAGTAATAATAACAACAACAAAACAACAATAATAATAATAATAATAGTAGCAATAATAACTAATATAATAACAAGTTTGTTATAATAATATATACTAAATTTGTTTTTGCAAGCAACCATATTGTGCAGTGTTACTAAAAATTATATCATATGCTAATGCTAATCATATGCTAGAAATCATATGCTAATGGAGGGTCCAGGTCTCAGTCCAACTAAACACCTATGAAAGATTTTGGACAAGATCACTCTCCACCACTATCGCCCACATTAACTCCAAATAGCACAGTTCCAGAGACTTGTATGTGTATGACAATAGTGTACTGAAGCTGTTATAATGGCAACCAAAACACTTCATGTTGAATTCTCCTTTATCCAAACATTTGTGTGTGTGTGTGTGTGTGTGTGTGTGTGTGTGTGTGTGTGGGTGTACGTGTGTGGCATTCTCGATGCCAATGAAAAAAAAGCCCACATGGTATTTTCTGTCTGGATTATAAGGAAGCTCTATGACTTGAAAGCTGAATATGTGTGAGCTGAATATGTGTGCATATGTGTGTGTGAGTGTGTGTGAGTGAATCTGTGTGCATGTGTGAGTGTATGCGTGTTGGGATGTGGGTGTACGTGAGTGCATGCGTGTGTATGTGTGTGTGTGTGTGAGTGTGCACTAGGTTGTCTTGCATGCTGAGTGAGTGTCTTGCAGCCCTTATCCAAGCACTACAGTCCCAGCTGAAACCACAGATATTGACCAGGGAGCCGTCATCTCTCTCTCTCTCTCTCTCTCTCTCTCTCTCTCTCTCTTTCTTTCTCTCTTTCTCTCTTTTGTGAATTCACGTTCTTGCCCTTCTCTTTTTTTCTAAAGAGAATTAGGCACAAAGCTTGGCTTTTCTGAAAGGGTCTGTGGGTGCTCCCGTCTGAGCAGGGCCGAACGCCTTCTTCACAGGCCATTCTCCTTCCATTATTGTGCTTTTCTTAAAGATAGAGGCTGACTAATTACCATGGTAATTGCATGCTAATTGAGCAAGTGCAATGCATTAATCATTCATTGTTAACTTTTCTCATTCGAGAGTTGTTTCATTTAAAAATGGAAAGGCCTTTTTTCATGACACTGCATTTAATGTGTCATTCCTTAACAGCTGAAGATGCTTCACAAAGACAGATAGGAGCCTGACTCCTCGCTGCAAGGCTGTGTGTGCTCTGAAGGCTGCTATTTCGACTTCAAAGAACAGATCAGATGCATATCGGTTATGAGTGGGGAAAAAGATTGTCTGGCTAAACATAGCCTTAGTGTTCCGACACATCAGCCCTAAATGAGCTGCTTTAGTCTAAATATAACAGAAAAAGTAGAGCGTGCCATTCATTGTGTTGTTTACAAACAGAAGCAAAAATGATAATCATGAGAGCAGCATCGCCCAGTACTAAACTGTGTCTTTAAGTATTTTGAGGCGGTGGTGTTGGTGGCCTAATGGCTCTGCCCTTTTGGTCTCTGTCGCTGGTCAGTGTAAGTTGATGTGGACAAAGCTTCAGCAAAAAGACACAATGATAATAGCGTGGAACATTGCTGATGTACATCCTTGCTTCCAATAAAAAATGAAGCCATTTTCACTGTGTGAACATTTTATGATGAATTGGCCAATAAAAACAGCCAGAAATTGCTTGGAATATGGGCTCATTACTGGTGGGGTGTCATGTTTTTGCCAACTGGGAGGGCAGAACTATTATCAATCTCTCGAACACAGTAGCCCAGTCTTTGCCCTGCTTTATTCTTTCATGCATTCATTCATTCATTGCACATTTGCCACTTTTGCCTGAGGTCTAGCTGATAAAATGAATGTCCCTCATATCAAAACTGTAATTGTTTCCCTAATTGTTATTTATGCATGTTTCTTCATTCTAATGACTTGCTAATAGCTCTCCCTCGTGAAGAACCTTTAGCCTCCTGGACTTAAGCTAGTGTGAGTTACAAACCAGTGTATGGGCTGCACCTGATGAAAAACAAAAGAACTGGACAGTGCATAATATCAGCTTACAGACAAACACAATCAGACCAACTGAATCAGACCAAATCAAAAACACAATCAGAATAGTGTTAAACAAATAACAAAATATTTTATAATGCAAGTCTAGCAATTTGAATAACATATGCAAAGTTTTAGCAGCACTTAATAATGATACCAGTCAGAAACGTAACAATTTTACAGAGCTGCGATTGGACAAGGATGTTTTCTCATGGCGCCCTGAGACAGTGTTTTTCTGTACTTCTGGTTAAACTCAGAGCACTGAATCATTTTTATTTGATGTTCTGTTTAGTTACACGGCCGTATTTTAAACAAAAACCCAATTTAAATGTAGTTACATTTTTTAATACAGTTATTTCTTCGATTTCCTCTATTACCCCTGTTTATCACAGTTATGTACATTAAGGTTAAGGCCATTTTTTCTGTCTGTTTCAGAGGTAAAAGATTTTGTTACAACAACAACGATGCAAAATATTTTTCTCCTCCAGTGTTAATACGGTAATGATCAAATCAGATTCCTACTCAGTAATACTATTTAAATGAACATGCCTCCCCACTGAACATCTCACACATGCAGAACATGAAATACATCAGACTTTTGGTGGCATTTATAAAATAACCCGTCCCACCCATTCTGACATGTTTACTTCAGAGGCAGATAGCTGAGCAGAGAGGGCAGGAAAGAGGCGATGCACTATGTTTATATATAGGTCTAATGGTAAATTATTCAGCCCTTACATCACTGGTGACATTTGTGTTAATGGCCATGGCATATGGTCCGGCAAGGAGAGAGAGAGAGAGAGAGAGAGAGAGAGAGACAGGGGGAGAAAGAGAAAGAGGGTGAAGGGCTGACGCTTCCGGCAAGGAGAGAGAGAGAGAGAGAGAGAGAGAGAGACAGAGACAGGGGGAGAGAGAGAGAGAGGGTGAAGGGCTGACGCTTCCTTTCTCTCTCACATTTGTTGTCCAAAGCGTGCTTCTTAAGTTATGAGACTAATAAAGCTAACAGGTAATGGAAGCCTATATCTCTTATCAGCATACCTGAACCACATATATACAGTAACAGTATGCAGTACACTGAAAGCCCACCCAAATACATTTCCTTCATTTTTATTTTAAGCTTTTTGAGAACTGCAGTAATTTTGAGTGACTTGATGACCTAAGGCCCCCTAACCCTCACCAGTAACACAGAGAATCACAGTGTGCAGGGCCAGACTAGGATCTCCTGATGAACCTGGTCATTAGAGTTATGGTGTCAAATCCCCACAAAGTTTGCAAAACATAACATTCTCTCATTCACACACTACTTATCTATTAATCTACGATCTACAATTGATTGAACAACCGGCCATCAGTTCACTCATGAGGATCTCTAATGTTGTGTCAAATAGGATTTCAAAACCATGATTTATTTTGTCAGTGTTTTACACATAAACAACATCATGCACCGGATTTCAGACATGCATAATGGATGAGTTTTATTGAATATTTATGACCGGAATTTTTAGACAGAGGCTGACTAGGCTGATGAGTAAACAGATTCAAAAGCAATTTAACCTTTTTTCATGTTAGCAGACAATTTAAATGATTATGAATACATGCCTGGTTGTTTCTTTGTGGTTGTAAAAGCATTTAAACTGCATATTTTCACAGTCAAAGTCCTGGGCTATACAAAGTATAAGGAATGTCTATAATATAACTGTAAGATGTTTTCGTGCTATCCTCTGGTTTTTCTGCTGTTGACACACCGATGAATTCATGGTGCTGGATCATTTGTATTAGGCAATATAATAAATGAAGGAAGAGATTGCATTGACAAGTAACAAGAAATAGCAGATCTTGCTATGAAAGGGTCTTTGTTCAAGTGTCTGATTCTCTCTCGTCTTGTCTCCTCATCCCTGCTGCGTTTGGCCAGAGAGCAGCCGGAGTCATGAAGCAGCTGTAGGTCAGCATCAGAGATGAGAGGGTGATAAGTAGGCCTGCTGGTGTCCTTGTCTGCTTTTTGGAACTATTTGAAAGTTGATTTGAAGACTTCGTCTGAGAACTTGAAAGCTTAATCCTCAATGATGCTCTGTTTCACTGATTGGGTCCAGTCTGAACCCAGCCAGTCCTTAAAAACTTTGAAGTGCCTGTACTGATGCTTTTTCTGTATTTATCTTTATGTTTCTTTTCTTCTTTTAAATTGGGATCTGATTCAGCAGTGATCTTGTGGTCTTTCTGATGTTCTGCTCCACTAGATTTGCCTTATCCTGTTCCTCACACATCTACTTTCCATAAATGTTAAACAATTCAATCATTCATTTTTTTATATTCTTTCATACCATATAATCATAATCTTTTATATTGTTTGTTGTGATTAAGCTTAAATAATGCTTAATGCCTGAAAGTTTTAATACACAAGGTATTATACATTTGTGAATGAATTGATTTTTACCTGTAATAGTAGCCAGAGCTGTTTTTCACTGCCATCGGGTTCTAGACATTTATTCAGCTCTAGGCCAATCAGAATAGAGAATTTATTAATGCTTCGGTATTGCTATGGCTTGAGGCTACAGGCTCTCTACAGGTCACAGTAAATTGGAAGTATATGAAACATATTATTCACCAGTGAATGAGATAAAATAATAATTATTATGGGTCTAGTACTGAAATCCTTATGATCAGGTTCCCTTTTTCCACTGATGCATTCAGTCTCTAGTGGTGCAATTTCCATTGAAATCTCACCCTGTAGTGAAGCATGGTGGATAACACTACAGAAGATTACTGGTTCAACTCACTAATCAGGCGAACATGCTACAAAAAGAGTCCTGGTTCAAAACAGTGCCACAATAACAATCCTTTTCCTACATTCACCCACCACCATAAGATGCTCTAAACAGGACAACATGAGGATTTCCACACATTGTAAAACCACATAGAGAATTTGTTAAAATAACCCTGAATTTGCCAAATAGCAGTTATCAGCACAGTCAACAAACCCAGATAATAATCTATTGATTTAATGTAATGTAACAATGTACTAACATAAATAACAATAATAAGGGAAAATCATCTATCAAATCATCTGTTGTGGTTTAACCAGGCGCGTCAGAAGCATTTTTAATGGGAGGTGGAGGCATTGGTCTACGTGTGGGGGCGGGGTTTGGGGGTGGGGCGGTGTTTGCGTACGTGCGGGGTTGCTACGTGCCTGCAAAGTCTTGTCCTTTTAGAGGGTGGAGGTGTTTGGAAACCCCTGTTCCCCCTGAATCTTGAAGCTTTCGCGAAAGAATCCACTCCACTTCATCGATAGGAGAATACACACACCACTGGAAATCCGCTCCGGGTTTGCCTACACGTCCCCTTCAGACTGAATGCCGGTGACGCCCATGGGTTTAACTCTTCCTTTCTGGTCAGTTTATGAGCCCACTTGACTGCCTTTTTTGGGTATTTAATGGAAGTTTGTTGTTTAAGCTTGTTTAATTTTAATCTGAGCAATAACGGCTGGACTATGACGTTTTAAAGTGGGTTATCTAGGTAATTTGGGAAAAAATAGCAAGTCCAACCCCTCACAAATTATACCACCTGCGATAACACCAATGTTTATTCAAGTAATTTATTTGAATTGAATTAAAGCAATTAAACTGCTTGATGCAACTTAAAGTCAGTTTTCTCACTTCCTTCCCATGGGCTGTATGCGCATTTCTTGTCTTGTCTCTTGTGTCTTATTGGTCTGGTGCAAAATATTAGGTGTTATGCCCCAAGTACCTTAAAATGTCTTTGATTTCATGTGAGAATGAAACCCAGGGTAAGTCGCTTGCTGGTCACAAAGCAGTTCAGGGTTAAGAGGGCCATAAACCATCATGGCAATAATAAGAATAATAATATGAAATACTGCTAATAATCAATAGTAATCTCTGTGAAGCTTTGTGAATTGAGCCCCTGGATAATGGCAACACCTAAATCTGGGGAGATAATAATCTTTAGAGCGTCAACTCTTTCTGCTTTTTATGCCTAAATTAATATTGTGTATTTGTTTTGAAATAAAAAAACATCCAAAATGCAGGTGTTGTTTTGGTGCAGAACCAGGTGTTCCATATCAGAACATGCTTGGTAAATATATAAGGCTTTCTTTCTGTGCAGCACTGAGGGAAATGTGAAGGTGAGTGTGTGAATGACATGGTTAAAGTGTGAAAGGATTAGATTTCCTGAGGCATCTACAGCAGCATATGCTGATATGCCCTGGACCTATCTGTTACTCTTAAGCCCTGTGTGTCTGTGTGTTTAGGTTCTCTATAGCTTTGCCCCCATACATACTGCAGTGACCGGGCTGTCAGCAGTGCACTCACTCCTGACATCTGAGCCTCTGTACACACTAGCTGTGACAAGGCCTGTAAGCCTGTGTGGCATTGACACACACACACACACACACACACACCTGCAGATCTTCACTATTACAGCCTGCATGTACGTGATGGAGTGATCCTGCAGAAAGGTGTGAGAGACTTTGGCTTTGTGGGTGACAAGAGGTTTCTGGATATCAGAACTGATCAAAGTGCTGCTGGAACAGTATAGGAGCCGAGAGAGAGAGAGCAAGAGAGAGCAAGAGAGAGAGAGAGAGAGAGAGGGAAAAGGAATTGAAGAGAGACAGAGAGAGAGTAGAGAGAGAGATAGAAGAAAAGAGAACCATGGGAGGGGGGAGGGGGACTGAGTGTGGGTCCAGCTCTATTTGGAACCTCTCCCCCCCCCCCCCCCCCCGATTCTCCCCCCCCCCCCCCCC
>JBBPCY010072674.1:0-10857 GCA_037974405.1 Brachyalestes nurse
CCTGTGGGGGCAGTAATCATTCTCTCCAGATTGTTTATGTGTTGGGGTTTGTAGTTTTACATTTTCCTTCAAAACTTTGATTTGTTGCGGTTCCCAGAACAATTGAATCATGGGACATATTCGGTCCACCGAACACCAACCGAACGTCATGTAAACGCAGTGCCGGCGTTTTATTTGTGTTCGTCGGGATTTCGGCAGAATTTGACACTAAGAAAACGTTGCATGCAGGAACCGGTTTGACGCCACACGAACATGCGGCCGACCAAGCGCCGGGGCTGAACACCCGTGTGGACACTGTTATTTACTCCAATGAGCAGAAAAACGGTCGGCGCTCAGTCCGTGCTCACCTGGCGCCACGAACGCTAGGAAAAACGGCTGATTCAGACGCTCATGTGAACGAGGCCTTACTGTCTATTATAGTTTTGCAGTATACTGAAATCGACAGTAATCAATTGATAACAGTAATATCTATAGTAATCGTCTATGGGCTGTTAACTAACACTACCTGCTGGAGACGAACTCCGCTGGGAATCTTTAATGTAACGCCCAACAACACTCACCACTTCTCATGATGCTCACGCCGCAGTTCCCCTTTTCAAACTTCACTCCCTCATATTTGTGACCTGAACCAAGAGGAGACAACCAAACAAAGCTAGGTGACATAACCACATATTACTGTGACAAAATGAAATTTGGTTACGAAACATCACAATAAAAAGTTATCTTTTACTGCAGGATAGATTTCATAAGCTTTTACTGATAAAAACATTTATAAACGTACTGGGGTGAAACTTACTAAAGCAGCCTTTGTGACAGCTCATGCTTGTCAGAACCGGCCTTTATAAATATTAATGGAGGTTTAAGTCACTTTTCGTAAAAGGTGCCATGTGGCCTTATGAGTGTCACGTTATCAATGATGCTCCTGGGATATCAGACATCTGATTTTAAAATATCTTTCACGTCTTTTTCTGAAAGCTTGTGAGAGTTACTTGGCCTAGTTACTGTTGCTAAGCTATGATTCATTCTGAATTTAGAAAGAGGATTTAGTGAAAGGGGAAGTAACTGGTTTTATTTATATGTATATGTATGTTTATATGTATTTTTTGTATAGTGCACTGTTCTTTTTATCTTCTTGTGTCATTTTTCTCTTGTTTTGTCCACTTTGCTGGTGTAAAAATGCAAATTTCCCACCCATGGGATTAATAAAGGACTAATAAAGGATTATCTCATCTTATTTGTGCATCTTGTCGCTGTCTGCACAAAACCTCATATCTCCAGAATGGTATATTTACAGAAGAGAAAAGAGGTTTCACGTAATATATAATGTAATAAACGATGGAAGGTAATGTACAACTGATCAAGAAATGTTCACTCAATGTAAAGTGCAGCTGTTTTTAAATTTTGTAGAAACGTACAAAAAAAATGTCCAAAGTGGTTTTGTGCTGACAACAATATGATATTCTTTCTGGTATTATGGGAAAAAGTAGAGGAGTGAAAAAGTACTAAGAGCAGTAATGAAGTACAAACACTTCATTAATGTCCACCGCAGCTGGTGGTGTTAGTTAGCACAGGTTCATGCTTACCTGTAGGTGTGGTCACGGTACATTCACTGTAGGGAAGCTGATTGAGTCCCTCTTCAACCACTAGTCTTATCTGGTTTAATACAAACAGCCAGTCACAACCTCAGACTGGCCAACCATCAGCAGAAGCAAGCCAATCATAACTTTGGGTACGAGGAAATTAACAAGAGGTTACAGAGACTTGATTTCCAGAGGGAAATCATGTCTCATTTACTTGCAAAACCCAGAAAGCAAAGCCAAACATAGAAAAAAAAACATTTGGTAAAGTAGATTTTTCACCTAGCCATTGGGTTACAATCAAGCCCTTAGACATACTGGCTTGTGTCCACAGCAAATTTAGCTGCAATTCATTTTCAGTAGAGTGTGTCAGAAAAAAGGGCACTTTAAAGTAGCTGACCTCACTCAGTAGACAAGTTTTCTGAATGTGTGTGTATATAGTGTATGTTCTCCTGAATTAGCCTGTAAAATGGCATTATTAGTGCAGATAAAATAAATCCAGTGCTTCTTACCAATCTGTCAGCACAAAACACAAAATCGCCTCTACTAGTAGACCTGAGAGAAAACGAGAAAAAGAGAACATGATACCACGTATCCTGCTCAGTACAAGGAAGTAAAGAAAAAAAACACTATATAGCCTATAGTCTTGAAGCCCCCCATTTTTTTCAGATTTGCTGCTATTTTACCATCATCAATGCTCAGTATAAACACTCAGAAGACACGTGTACACGGGTGGGTCTGGAGAGGAAATAAAATGGCTGTGTTTGTGTTGGAGACATTTTAACATCCTCCTAAACCACTCTGAACTACTGTAACGACTGTATGATGCAGAAATCCGTTTAAAAAATAAAACCTACTTTTACAGGGTTTGCCTTGGGAGTTGGGATGGCTATTACTATTATCATTTATTATATTATTATGATGCTTCATTTATGTATGAGGCCCACATCAGCTCTCCTCCTCAGCAGACATTCTTTTTGTTACCTAAACATCACTCTTGGTTTACAGCTCTTATAAACGACGAGGCTGTTTGTTAAGCTTCTTAATCAAATATTTCTTTCACTATTAAATGTTGCCAGGATGTCATTACTGTGTGATTTAAGGTGGAACGAAAAATTGGAAGGAGACGCTGGTGAATAGGAAAGCCAGCACATTTACTAAAGCCATTTGTGAAGCTGTGGAGCACGTATGGACCGTAAGACTAAGCATCTTCAGCACCTGAAGAGACCAAGGTTAAGCTCTTTGTGCCACTCACTTGTCCCTGATGATGGTCTGAAGTTCTCGTATTTGGTCATTTAAAGGCAGAAGTTTGAGCTGAGGTCCGATCTCCAGCTGGACCTCGCTGACCTGGTCGTGGTCTCCTGTACTGCTCGAGGAGAAGCGGACCTGCTTGGCCGCGTGTTCCTCCGCCTGCCTGCCGTTCACCTGCTCCCTCTCCTTCGGACACGGCATCCCGTTCTCCACGCAGCCCGTTTCCATACGAACGGAAGGAGACGGCAACTGGACTAAACGGGGCTTCTCTGTGAGGACCGCGTCGGGCCGGGGTGGAGGACAGCTCTCTGCTCGGAGCTCCTCTAGCTCTCCATTCCTCTCTCTCAGCACAGCCACGGAGACCTAGTCCATGACGTAGGCCTGCAGGAACCAAAACACACTAACGGGACGTGACGCGGCTCCTCTTGAAGACTCATTGGATACGAGAGGTGTCAATCAACAGTTTCGCGGCAAAAAACGGTGGAGCACTAACGGCTTTGGACCAATAAGAATGCAGCACACTATAACGTGGCATCTGGAAGCTTATACATTTGAATTGTTTCATGATGCTATCCTATACACATTAATAGTATATAGTGACTAAGCATATCATTATGAATTTCGCCATCTTCGTTTTATTTGTCATATTAATCAAATGTTATAATATGAAATAAATTAAATACATTGTCAGATGATAGCTCTCATCTAAAATTAGACATGAGACATTTTGGAGCAAAATGCATCATTTTCTAAGAGAAAATGCAACTAACCTTTCCAAGCCTTATTTTATCTGATTTATAATGTTATATAAATTTAAAAATCATATAACATGAGCACTATGATGGAGCAGAGAGGTGATCATACTGTGCATCAGGAGAACGAGAAAGAGAGGACAGTTAATTATCAGCTAAACTCTTCATAATGACGAAGCTGTGGTTTAGTGAACAGAACTTCACCAACTAGCTGAACTCTTGTGTAGTAAGAATGCTGACCTAAGATCAGTCCTCAACCGTCCTGATACTGTCTGCAGCATCTGGCTATGGGATATGTCGGAAAGGTTTGGGTGACTATTGATTTCTATACGTTTTAAAGCAAATCTAGACTCCTAACTCCAGTTCTAAACTGAATAAGCAACATTTGGTTATAGCTGACTGGATACATCTGAGGTCAGTGGAAGACCGTATATTTGTTTTTTCACCAACAATTACTTTAAAGAACTCAATACAACAGAGGCAGTGTTAAAAAAAGTTTAAAGTATTTTTTTAAACATCATGAATACATTTCAAAGGACTGTGTAACAAGGCCTTACACTGAATTAAATACAATAAAAAGACAAAATATCAAACGCAGATAAATGTCAAAAGTATATTTACATATGCATGGGGATAAATGAATAAAATGGAACATACTATGAACATTGTCGTGCACTACTATTTGTAGAAAAAGGCCATATTGAACTTTGTCGAAAGCATGCACTTATTTGCACTAAGAACATCAACAAAAAAACATGAATTACAAATTCACAAATCGTTTCATGCACAAGCGGGCTTGTTATAATGTAACTAAGTCGTAGTGTATATGTTATAAAGTAGTATATATATTTAGTATATGTAGTATATATCTTTTCACTGTATAATAGTATAACCATAGATTACTAGTTGTTGCATACTAATTATTTGTCAAAATAATTATAGTATAATTATAGCATATAAAATAGATGTGGCATAATTATAGTGTGTAATATGTGTTGCAGTGTACGTATTGTTTATACAACAAAAACACTATAATATATTAGTGTTGTCTAAATTCTCGTGCACTTGCTCACGTATGGGTCGCGCACGCGCAGGCACCTGCTCGACAGTGGGGCGCGCGGCCGCGGCGGTCTGTGGGCGCGCGCTCTTTATGGCGAGTCTCAAAAGGAGAGGGGTGGAGAGGGGGGGCTCACGAACGCGCTGTTGGTTGTCAGGGCCAGGGTGCAGCTGGGAGAACAACACACACACACTAACAGCCCCCCAATCCCAACTCTGTCTCTCGCTCTCGCGCAGGTTTGGCTCAGTGAGACCCGCGATGACGCGCAAAGGAGGCACTCTCGCGGACCTTTGTCTGCTTCGGGGGAAATGAGGGAATGAGATGAAGCGGTGAAGAGTGTGTGTGTGTGTGTGTGTGTGTGAGTGTGTGCGTGTGTGTGGAGGGGGGGTTTAGGGGGGCGGGTTGGGGGGGTTGCTCCGGAGGCGCGGGGAGCGCGTCCACCCTGCCGCCGAGGAGGCAGTCCGGGCTCGCGCGAGAGAGTGCGAGAGAGAGAGGGGGAGAGAGAGAGAGAGAGGTGGGCAACATGCTAAGACTAAGATCACTGCACCGAGGAGGAAGAAAAGCCCTAACTGTCTGCTGAGAAAACGATTGAAAGGAAAAAAACAAACGGGAACGGGAGGTGAGAGCGTGCATCTCTGTGTTTGTGTGGTGCTGTGTGTGTGTGTGTGTGTGTGTGTGTGTGTGAGATGCGGTTCGCTGGGCCAGTGTGACGCGCGTCAAAGAGCTGCATTGGGTTCAGAAATGGGGGAGCTAGTGTCAGTTGTCATGATGAATCCATAATGGACAGGTGTGTGTGTGTAAGAGAGAAAGACAGAGACGCATGAAGACTGCACGAATGGCAATTAACGCACCGATTGGGGCGGTAGAGAAAACAGCCTCGCGTTTATTGACGAAATACGTGAGGCAAAGCCAAACACCGACGAACCCACATCACATACACACACACGCCAGCACCCAATAAACACCGAGCCTGCATGCGGACATGAATAACAGACGATGCTGAAGTTACAGCTCCTTGTTTTATTTTCCGATCCACCTTAAATGCACGGAACTGCTGCAGCCTTTAAGGTGGTCCGGATGATCGGGATGGGGGGCTGGAGAATACGAAGCCCACTTGAGCCTCTCGCAATAACAGCGAGGCCTCTTCGTGGCAACTGTCTTGTGCATTCGGACGTGTCCGTCAACGTAAGGGTCCGTCTTCACGAGCCTGACCCGTGCTGCATCTGGAGATACTGGTGTGTGTGTGTGTATGTGTTTTGGGGGGTTACGCATGCATGGCGAGGCCTTCATTATTGGGAGAAAAAAAATCCTGAATCAAAACCTGTTACGTCTGTGCAAATAAAGGAACGCGTGCGTGTATTAGACGCAAAGGCCCTGATGCACGCACGCTGCCATTGGCTACTTGCTGTTTATGTACAATATTCTCAGTAAGGCAGGGTTTTTCGACATGATGCTATTCAGCAAAATGTTGAATGCATCACTGTTTTTGGGGGGTTGGGGTGAGGGGCGGGTGGAGTGCCTGCAGATCAGGCCTCCTAAATCAACGGGTTTAAGTGTAATAGTACAATAACTAGGCTAATTAGCCTGATCGACAGCTGCTTTGCTAAGCTGGCCTACGCAAACTTTCCACAGAATGGTGCAGGGCAGAAACAGCAGGACTAACCCTGGACACTGAAGTGTTGTTGTGGGTTCTGTCCCAATCCTTCTTTCAAACCCCTTCTACCCCATTTGTGCACTACTAGGCCTCTCTTATTTATTGAATGTAGCTGTGTGCAGTGGTCTTGTTTTTTTTGTTGTCATGCATGTAGTGTTTACCCTTTCTTCTAGAGTCAGGCTTACGTCTTAGGAATTGTGAATAAACAGCTATTTCCCACAAATTCTTTCTTTATTTTGCATAATTACGTGGTTGAAATGTAAACAAAAAGTCGCTCAGAGTGGGTTTGGTTCTAGAGAAACTGACCGAGTCACGGTGGTGGTGAATGGAACCAGACGTCTGTCTCTAAAATCTCCCTCACAGAAAGTTATTTCATGAAACGGTTATGAACACCTGAGACGTTGTTTTGCCAGAGTTTAGAGAAGCTTTTGTCCTAAAACGAAACACAATCATGTTGGAGGAGTGCATGCAGGGTGTCATTAAATAAAATAGTCAGAAAACTTATTTAGTTCAGATATGCCACTATTATACCATCAACAACATTCCATGTAAACACTCAGAAGACTTGTAGCCTCACTGGTGGGTTTGGAGAGAAAATATAACGCTTATATTTGTACTGAAGACACAAGGCCTGGTTCCACTCACCACCATTAATAAATTCACACAAAACATAGCAAACTAATTATCTAATTAAGCATTGTCCAAATGAGGACGAAAAGAGTACAGTAGTTTTAAAATAACATATTACAAATACAATAGGTAAACAAAACTGTTATGCTAGCCTTATTGTTCCCACCAAACACATTTTAATTCTGTTCCGGCCCACAAAGTTTGTGCTAGTGACCTGACTAGTGTGCTAGTCTGTTACTGGCTGAAATGTTCCTAAATGGGTCTTGTCTCAGATGTACAGTAGACATGGAATATTGCAGGGAAAAAAAGGATAGATACGATCTGAACCTGTGGGGTAGTTAAGTGTTTAAGTAGTTTGAGCCTACTTTTAGGTCTTAAATGAAGAGCTTCAGTTGAAAACAGCTAATTTTAAAGTCTAGAAGAAGAAATATCAGTGTCAGTGTCAGCCAGTGCTCAAGGTTTTAATATTGATGTTGAGAAAGAACGCATGGTGTTGAAATTTTACATTATTAAACTTTGTAAACTCAAGTATCTTGTTTTTCAGGAAGGGTTCTTTGAAAAAAAAAAACATCCACTGAAAGGTTTTCTGGAGATGGTTATGGTTCCTGGGCACCTTTGTTTTGAATAGAGCAACCTCAGCTAATTAGGGCCTGTCATTTTCGTCTAAGGAATCAAGAAGCAGCGTAGAGGTGTCTGTACTCTTGCCACTCCAGATGTTTGTTTGTGATCTGAAAGATCAATATTCTGATCTCTTTTCAGTCTGGCAGTCAGTTTACTAGACCTTTCATTTACCATCCATCCATCTGCATCCATTCATCCCCCTATCGTTCCATTTGCTGCAGCAGAAGAAGAGCGAACTATGCTCTTCAAAATAAAGCAGCAAAAAGCAGATGTTTGTTGCATTAACACTGAAGAACAGCTTTTGTTTACCTGAAGACAGAGATCTTTTAATGAAAGATTTTTGTTAATGAGATGAGTGAATGAATTTTTTAATTTTTGCCCAGTTTTTGCCAGTGATTGCCAGTTACTTTTTGTAGCTTCGACTGCCACTAATACTTTAGGAACAATTGTTTTATGTTAGCTAACAGACATCTATACTGACTCCCATCACACTGAGTGATGTAGAGAGAGAGAGAGGACCGTCATAGAGAGATAGAAAAGTTGTGCCCTCTTGGACTTCCGGCCATGCATGGCTGTGGCATCATCCAAGATCCAAGAGCTCTTCTTGATGAAAGGGCCAGCGCTCAGATGGTTGAACTCCTTAGGAGCCCAAGATTTTGAACCTCCACATAATATAAAGGCCTAAGTCTAAGTAATAAATCTTATTTTGAGTGTAAAAGATGATATTGTGAACAGCCCCAGACACTGGCATGTGAATATTACACCAGTCGCTGACCCAGGCCTACATATCAGTTTCCAAAAAGACACCAGTAGTCCCAAAGTCAGTGTAAATGGTGTCCAGATTAAAACACACTTTTTTCAGACTTGCCTATTCCAGTTTGTGTCATTTGTGTTGCTGTTTTCAGTTTTAATTCAAGACAGTCTATACAACGCTCAATATGTTCAATGTTATATCTTTCCCTGAGTGCCATGTGTAACTTTTATGTGTTTTTATCCACCAAACACAGTCATAATTAGGTTTTACTTGATTATGCATTACACAGTACTTTCGTAGTATATACTGAATAGTTAATGGTAAAATTCAGTAGTAATTACTGTATAAGAAGGATGAACTAAAACACAATCGCCCAGCAGTTTAAAGGGGTGATGATATATTGTTAAGGTGCGGTCCCTGGTGGGATGCTTTTGAGAATTTTGCCTTTTGTTTCACAGAGTAATTACACTAAAGATCAATGAGGCTGTAGGCAGCGGGGCGGCAGTAACGGCTTGTACATGTTGAGTGTATTTGCTCAGTTCCTCCTGAAAGGCCTGGGTCAGAGACGTGTGTTATATCCACACAGCGCATCGTTTGGGGCCGGAACAATATCAGTTTTAGAGCCTTTATTCACAGTAGTGCACTTGCCGTCATGGTGCAGGCGTAGAATAATAAGCTTACATTAACATACATAAAACATTTAAATGCTTTTCTACTAACTGTAGTTACTATAGTTCATGTTTTTGTGCTATAGTTAGTATAGTTCATGGTTTTTCTACTATTGTTACTTTATTTCTATCAGCTTATCTTACAGTGGTCATGTAATTAAAAGGCCCGTATTGTGGAAAAAATTTTGTAGACATTTTGAGGGTTCTCCAGACTAGGTTGCAAAAACGACCTGTTCTGAATTCAGTATTTTTGTGATGTCATAAAGCAGTTATGTCTCCCCATTCAGGCTACAGCAGTTTATCTCCACCAATTTGCTCTGAAGTTATTAGAAGTGTTTCAGCCTGGATGGTTTTCTGAATGAGGCACAATGCAGGGCAGCCAATCAGAACAGTCAGTAATCAGTATCAGTCTTAAAGGCGCAGTAACAAAAACAGACTGTTAAATTATAAGGAATAAAGTGAGGCTGAGAGATGGTAATGTAAAAATGAATGGTGTCTGTTTTTGGTAGATAAGTGGAGCACAATAATAAACACTCAGGAAAAAATTTGAGTATGGGCCGTTTTAATCAGTGGCTACCAACGCTGGTCTGTGAGACCCCCTGCCTTGTGCTGGGAGCAAAGAAATAATAATAATAACAATAATAATAATAAACAGAATGGGTGTTTTCAATAATACCTACTCTGCTGGTACTGAAGTTAAATCACCCTGTTGTTGCAATAAATGAAACAGTAGAGGTATGAAAGAGAACAGATGGAAACATACAACATGTTCTACTGTACTGAACTGACCACTCTCCTGAAAAGAGAATGGAATATTGATCCATGATCAAATCACAAACGAACTCACAATAGCCTGTCCTCTCTCTCTCTTTCTTTCCTCTCTCTTTTCACAATCACAATTCTCACGTTCCTCTCTCTTTCCCTTTGTTCTCTCTCTCTCACACTCCCTCCACATCGCTCCTCTCTTTCTTATGTCTCTCTCTCTCCTCTCTCTCTTTCTCCCCAGTCTCTCAGTCTCTCCGCATATCTCTTCCCTCTGTTTTCTGCTTTTTTTCTCCTCTCGCTCAACACCGGTTTTCTCTCTCTAGTTATCTCTCCTTTTTTCTCTCTGTCTCTCTCACCCTATCCATCTATGTGTCCTTCCCTCTCTCTCTCTCTTTCTCTCTCTCTCTCCCTCCCTTTCTCTCTGTCTATCATGTAATCCCACTGTCTGGGTCTCTTGGGTAGGTGTTAAAGCTGGATAAATATTAATTTCGTTTTTTTTTTTTAATATCAGCCCTTTGCAGATGGTGCCAGGGCTCCTTTTCTCTCTCCCTTGCCTTCCTGCATTTACTCTGATCTGAGATCAGGTCAGACATATTTCGTGATGAGAAGTATTTGGGATTTATACATGGGAGCTGTTCCCAGGTCAGTGTTAAAGGCTGTAAAAGTTTTTTATACTGCAGTGTGTGTAATTTTGACTGTTTACTCGAACTCTGAGTTCAACTCTAGGCTGATAATAAGCATTTCATGACCACACATTAGATTAGTTTATTGCTAATAATTCTCTCTGATGAATTAGGAATAGCGGTTTGATAGGTTAGGAAGTGTGTTTGTGGATGTGTAATAGGTCGAAAATCTGTGGTATGTAAAAATCTATCGCATTATAAACTTCTGCTGCATATCTGCAATTTAAATTACTCAATATTTCTGTCCTTTCTCTCTGGATGAGTAGGGTGGTCCTCCCTCTCCCCCATCACTCAGTATAACTGTCCTCTCTCTCTCTGGATGAGTAGGGTGGTCCTCCCTCTCCCCCATCACTCAGTATAACTGTCCTCTCTCTCTCTGGATGAGTAGGGTGGTCCTCCCTCTCCCCCATCACTCAGTATAACTGTCCTCTCTCTCTCTGGATGA
>JBBPCY010072675.1:0-10856 GCA_037974405.1 Brachyalestes nurse
CGTGTGTGTGTGTGTGTGTGTGTGTGTGTGTGTGTGTGTGTATGTGTGTTACCTAGCAGTTCCATGGCATCGTCCTCATCCTCCATCTCGTCCTCTGTTACTGAAGGGGCGGAGCTGGTCATGGAGTCTAAGGAGTCCTGAGACAACATTGCAGCCAAGAGCTTCTTATGATGCTGCTGCTGCTGTTTCAGCCCTTTACTCTTCACCTCCATCTTCAGACTGAGAGAGAGAGAGAGAAACAGAGAGAGAGAGAGAGACAGAGAGAGAGAAAGACAGAGAGAGAGAAAGACAGAGAAACAGAGAGAGAGAGACAGAGAGAGAGAGATACAGAGAGAAAGAAAGACAGAGAGAGAAAGACAGAGAGAGAGAGAGACACAGAGAGAGAGAGAGAAAGAGAGAGAGAGAAAGACAGAGAGAGAAAGACAGAGAGAGAGACAAAGAGGAGGAGAGAGAGAGAGAAAGGGAGATAAAAAGAGCGAAAGAAAAAGGGAGCGAAAGAAAAAGAGAAAGAGAAATAGAGGGAGAAGAGAAAGAATGATAGAGACAGAGAGAAGTGAGAGAAAGAGAGAAAGAGTGAGAGAGTGGAAGGGAGAGAGAAAAAGTCAGAATGAATGAGAGACAGAGTGAAAAAGGAGAGAAAGAGAGGCAGAAAAGAGAGAAAGGAAGAAGGGAAGAGTCTTGAGCACATACTAAATAATCTGCAACAAAAAGCAACAACATATTGTCTGACTAAACTCAGAAAAAAGTAAATTAAGAATAAAATAAGGTTCACTTTGTCATTTCACTCACACACAGAGGACACCAAAAACGACTATATACAGAACATACACAGGAACAACTTCCACAAAAGTAACAACTGTATAATCAGCATCAAATAAATTCATTAAACAGAGATAAACAAGGGCGATACCAGAAGGAGAACCAGAGCATTCTGGATGATGGTGCAGCAGATTAACATTATTGCATATGATAAACAGCACTAATAACACAAAGGCAATGCACATAAACAAGGTCGCTTACTGACAAATTACAGTAAGAAAAAATTACAAATAGCAATTAACCCTGCCTGATATAAAGATTATGCCACCAATATCAATATCCATTGTGGGGAGATAAAAAATGAACTCAACCAAACTGAATTTCAGCTCCAGCTGCTAAAGACCAAAAAACTAGTCCTAACGTATTTGTTCATTATATTCTCTTACTATAATACCAAACATAAACTGCACAAATAATGGTATGTATCCACTGGGAGCCCTGCGGTGTCACCCAATCCTGATTAGCCTAGACTCTGATCTAACTGCCACTGTAAATACCCTGGTTTTATTTGTATACTGTACATTTTTTTTACTCTTGTTGCTATTTTTGCATAACCATTTATTGCTTTCACCTCAATCTTTGCATTTTTTGAATACAGTATGTCACAACACTGTACAGGGGGTCCTTGAGTTATGACAAAAATCTGTTCCTTCAACAGTAATGTAACCCGAATTTTGGTGCATGTCGAAACACCCTAGCCTAAGTCCCTTACCTGTTCTAACACATTTGTAAAACTGCGTTACTGCGTATTTGTCCGCCGCAATCATATTAGTTCGCCCACGTAGTCTGTAAGTATGAACAGTGTAAGCTGAGCGAGAGTGGGAGTGAGTGTCGTAAACTCAAAACGTATGTTAAGACCGCTGTAACTCGAAGACCCCCTGTATTCATTCACACTAGTACTGCTGCTGCTCCTGTCAAATCAACTGTTGTTTTGTCCTTCGAATTATCATACTGTTGCCAGTGTAAGAGCTTTTTGCACTCTTTCTTGCAGTCATGTCCTGTGTGCACTTGCGTAGTCTAACGTTGTTTCTGTGTCTGCTCTTTCTAGTGTTCTGTTTTTGTTCTTTGTGGGTCTGTTTTTTCTTCGTGTTGCACCATGGCCCCAGATAAACGTTGTTTAAATTCACTGTCTGCTGTGAATATGGTGGAAATTACAATAAACTACTTGACTTGACAATTCAACGAAGCTCCTTCGTCACCCTTGGCTTGCTAGGGGCTCAGATGTTGATTCTGTAAAGCTGTTTTCAAAAACATCAGTTGTAAAAGTGCTATATCAATAAAACTGAATAAAACTGAAAATGAATACCCAAACAATAACATTTGAAATCTGAGATTGTTCTGCATTCACCAAGAAAAATTTCAAAACAGTCCCCTCCCACCTCAACTGACCCCAAAGCAGCTGTTTTTCTTCAGGTTTATAAATAAGACACTTTCACTCTACACTCTGCTGAAGCCCTGCTGCAAAAGGTAAAGGAAATTGTTCACAGCAGACGTAAGACTTTTTAAATTAAAATTTTCCTTTTGATGCTTGTACAGTTTAGTGTTGTTTTGTGTCTGTTTGTGCTGCTTTAGCACCCCAGCTTGGAGGAACCATACTATGGCTCTTGCTCCACTAACAGATCTGGTGAAAAGAAACAACAAAATTGAGACACTTTTGTAAATCCGGCCCACCATCACAATACGAGACTGAACCAACTGACCTCACTAATTTGGCATTAGCCATTTTCGCCTGGTCTCACACCTCCTAACTGTGCCATTTATGGTGCCAGTAAACAGGGAAAATATAACTTACCAAGCCCTGAAAACAGCTGAACAGCTGAAAAACTCAAACAGATGGTTTGCGAAGGTGAATGTGTGAATTTTTGCAGTCACATTGGGAACCATTCCCACATGCCCGTTTCTCTGTGAGAGGTGTAAAGATGACCTTGTCGACCAGCGGTTCATGTATTATGGCTTCATAACTCATCCAATTTAATACTGTCAGATAAAAATCATGAATTACGGACATCTGCTTCACCTCACACCCAAATACTGGACAAATGATTTTAATATTCTCTTAATAAAGAGGAATTAAGACAGGCCCAAAGTTTTTAATTTAATGTTTATCTCAGTGGTGTTCGCTCAGAGATGGTCAGGGCAGTATTTTGATGCTCCATTAAAATCAGAGAAATGTAGCTTTTGTGAGGAGAGCATTATAAAAAAAACATTTTTTCAAATACACATCTATGACCTTCAGCTTTAACTGCAATCTTCACATCTGCATTTATTCCAGCTGTTTCTATTGTATCATTGTTAAATTTTTATTTGTTTTTAATGTATGTTTCTTTCATTTCAGTGTATATTTAATGCATAAAGAGTTTCGAGTGTTTTTGGTGATTTCGAGAGTTATGTTCAGGGCTCAATTTGAGGCGATGCCATGACAAAGCATTCTACTTGTAAAGATTCAAGGTTCTTTATCACATGTACAGTTTCACAAGCACAATGAGTAATGAAATGAGCCGCTGAAGCGTCTGTGAGACTGTACAATAGTTACAACAAATTAAACAAAAAATTAAACGTTAGAACAATCCATCCAGCTAGGATCTGCTGCTCATCCAGCTCTGGGATAGCAACCTCAGCAGAGATGCCCAGATTGAATAAACAGATTAAAAAAAATTAAATTATTTTCATCCCTATTTGGATGATTGCAATTGTGGTGGAGCGCCTCCTTGTGGCCACTCTCTGCAGGATTCAATAGCACTGTGTGGTAAAGTGCACCCTCTGTGTCCTGTGATGTCTGAAGATTAATCAGTAATTAGTAACATTTGTTAGGAAAGAAAATATTTGGGAAGAATATGGACAGGTCAGTTCTTGTTCTTGTTATAATTATTGTCATTATATGGATGAATTTTTGTTGAAGAATGGTGTATTAGTATGTTTTCAGCTTTAGGCACCAATGGGCGAAAATCTGACATAATGTATGATATTTCTCTCTAAATCTAAAGATTTAAGTAAGATGATTTATGACTTTATATATATTTTAATAATGTTTGGGAGAAATATCAGTTTATTGAATCACAATTCTTGCTGTATCCTAAAAAGTAAAGTATTGTAATAATATCGTATCACGGTCCAAATATCATGATAGTGTCGGATCGCCACCTCTGTGTTTATTTTTGGAAGAGTGATATTTTTGCAGGTGAAATCGTCTTAAATCCAGTATCCAACATATAGAATGTTTCTCATGTTGTTGTGAGAATATTCTAGTTTTTTTTATTATTTCTTGTCATTTTAGTTGTTTTAAGTCATTTTATCTTTAGAAATCATCTAATTTTGAATGCTGATTGACTGATAGGGTACCCAAACCTCAAACCTTTGCACATCATACTTTACTATTTTTTTGACCTGGGATACCCAAACTTTTGCATAAAACTGTCTATCTTCTCAAAAATGAGGCCTCATTTATTATGTATTTACGCATGAAGTGGTGCTTGAAAGTTTGTGAACCCTTTAGAATTGTCTACATTTCTGCATAAATATGACCTGAAACATCATCAAAAGTACTCAAAGACGATAAAGAGAACCCATTTAAGTAAACAAGACAAAAATATTTCACCTATTTACTGAGGAAAATGATCCAGTATTGCATATCTGTCAGAGGCAAAAGTATGTTAATCTTTCATTTCAGTATAAGGTGTGACGTCTTTTTGTAGCAATAACTGCAACTAAACGTTTCTGGTAACTGTTGATCTGCTCACTTCAGCTCACTTCATGCCCTGATACAGCAAAACAGGCCCAAACCGTGATACTACCACCACCATGTTTCACACATGAGATAATTCAGTGTTTCTCCAAACATTACTTCTCATTCAAAACATAGTTTTATTTAGGTTCTAACTCTTTAGAGATGGCTTTGTAACCTTTTCCAGGCTTATGAGCATAAATAACCTTTTTCCTGAGGTCCTTAGTAATCTCGTTTGTTTGTGCCATGATACACTTCCACAAACATGTGTTAACACTTTGATAGATCTGTGCTCCTTAAATAACCCAGGGTTCCCACTCACACCTGATTGTCATGCCATTGATTGAAAACACCTGACTCTAATTTCACCCTAAATTACCTGCTAATCCTAGAGGTTCATAAACTTTTGCCACTGACAGATGAAATACTGGATCATTTTCCTCAATAAATGACCAAGTGAAATATTTTAGTCTCATTTATTTAACTGGGCTCTCTTTATCTACTTTGAGAACTTGTAGACAATTCTAAAGGGTTCAAGCACCACTGTATACGTATGCACATAAATAAAATATATGAGAAATAAATCCCAGTGTACTGAATCGCAATACTTGTCTCGTGAAATGTAATGAATTGCAATATTATCATATCGTGGTCCAAATATCGTGACAGTATCGTATTGTCGCCTCTGTGGTACCAGTGACCCGGTATGCTAACATGGAGTTGTGAGGCTGGTGTGATCATTTACGCTGCTCTGTTTCCATTATTTCCAGCCACGCATCGTTTCAGCCCATTTCCTGCTGCATCAGCAGTGCAAAGCATGCACTCAAACACACACACACACACACACACACACAAACATACACATACACACACACATTCATACACACACACACACATACATACACACAGACACACATATAGACATACACACTTCCACGCACACACACACACATTCCGCCACTTGGGAAAATGTTCCACATCAGAGCGTCTACTGTTTGTTGATTCACTAACAGAGAGACAAAACAAGTGTTCAGTAAATGAGGAGGCTGGAGATGCAGGAAGGCCTCCAAAGTCGATGCAGAATTTTTGATGCAGGATATTCAGCGTTTCTCCTGAAATCAATGCTTTTACTAGAGACATATGTCCCCATTTGCTGCACTAACAGCCTCTTCTCTTCTGGGAAGACCAGATGTTAGAACATTGCTGTGAGGATCTGATTGCATTAAGCCACAAGAGCAAGAGAGTGAGGTCATGTACTGATGTTGGATAAAGAGTAATGGATTATAAACACTCCAACTCATCCTTAACGTACTGAATGAAGCTCCACCACTCCAGAGCATGGAGTTTAACTGCTCCACAGTCATGATGACCTCAAGGTCATGCGCTGGCAGTGCTTTTTTTATGGTGATATAAAAGCTGTGTTTGCATAACCAAACCACTCTTTTTTCAGCAAAAATCAGTTTCTGAAAACACTCATTAGAAAGGCTGTCTGGACAATTTTAAATATATGAGGTGACATACATCGAAATTTGGCTGGTATTTCTATGGACGGTTTAGATAGTAGAATTGTTAAATAATCCTGAAAGTAGCAGTTGCCACATCTTCCCATGTCACAGACACAAATAACCATTTGTAATGTTTTAAATAATAATGTAATTTAATTCAAGTAATTTTAAATAAACAAATATACATATATTTAATATTTTATTTATATGTTAGGGTGCTATTCCAATTCTTTAAATTGGTCAAATTGTGTGGAAATGTTTTTTTTTAAACCCTGACCATTCTGCAAATATCTAAATGCAAATGCATGTTGCAGAAATCTAAATAATCTAATATAAACACCTCAAGAAACGTTCTATTCACATGTCTAAAAGACACTTCATGTTCATGTTTCATCGTTCATTTTTATACAATCATTTCCAACCTCTACATCCCTAGAATTAAACTTGCTGTTTTTAAAACTGTGCCTTTAAAGCTACTATTTAGTGTTAATGCAGCTAAAAATGAATGAAAAACAATAGTCACTGATTAGCATTAGTCAAATATTGTTCAAAAATGGTGACTACTGGCTTTCATTCATTGTCAGTCACTTGTATTTCTTTTATACAGCTTTCTCTGTTTTAATTTATCTTACTTTTGTTCTAAACTGATTTTATGGTTACTCTTAATGCTTATTTTCTTTTTCATGCTTTTTATGTATATTACCTTTAATGTTATTTATATGCCTTGAATACATTGAATGACAGGCATAAATTATGTATGATAAATATTTGTTCTATAAATAAAGTTGCCTTGTCTTGTACAGTTGAGTTATTCCTTAAAGACTGACATGGAAATTACCTCCATTGCGATTGGCTGCCCTGTAATGTGCCTCATTGACAACACTCCTTATAACTTCAGAGTGAATAGGAGGTGCTAAACAACTGCAGGATGAATAAACTGATATATACATTGATTTTTGTGATGTCACAACAACTTAGAATTCAAAAAAACGTTTTTGCAGATCAACTTTTATATACAGACTGTATAGACTGGCGAGTGAATACTATGTTTGAAAACTTTCATCAAAGTTCAGTTTTCCATGATATAGACCCTTCAAATAAGCTTTGAATGACTGATTATTTTGCTAATACAATCAAGTAACTCTCTGAATAATCCATATGAGGTGTGTGAGGACAATAAATGCCACACAGAACATTATAAAATGCTGCTGCTCTTAAAGATTGGAATCATCGACTGATGCTCTAAGGACAAAAGACTGTTCTATTGATTTTATCTCCAAGTCAGAGGGCCGAAAACCGCCTCTGTCATTTGCCCTCATGCTAAATCCTGCAAAACGCCCCAAGAAGCATTTCCTGCCTGGTGAAATAAAAGACCTTGGCATTAAAAGGAGAACGAGAGAGATGCAATTATTTAGACGTCGTGTTCAGCAGGGAATAAGGACGGCACCTCTGTTTAATCAACACCTACTGGGTGCTGACAGGACTGCGCAAGAGCACAAAGGTCTCCACAGCGACGTCTGCGAACCCCGAGCTTTCGCTTAATTGTGCCAAGTTAGAATCTGTGACCTGGTTTATCCCATCAGCTCATTAGGAGCAGCAGCCTATGGGCCGTCGAAAGGAATGATTCATACACACGATCGTTCATGAACGAAACAGCCTCATTCTGTTCGGTGCTGACGAGCCGAGAACGCATGCAGTGAGGGGGGGTGGAGGTTCAAGAAGTGAAGATTCTGAGAAACACACCAGTTTCCATCTCTGAGATTGTCTGAGTGATGCACCTTAAGGGAATACATAAACATTTTTCCAAAATATTCTTAATCTTCTGCATCTGTAAAGTACTATTGACTACCAGAGATTATAACATTCGTTTCTCTGTACTTATCTGAATCTTGAGGGCATTCAGTGGTCAGTACCTACCAAGGAGGCACAACTAGTGAAAAAGCGACAAGGTCGTGAATGCCCAAAGATCTTTGTATGCAAGGCTAGAGAGGTGGCACAAACTGCTGAAAGAGTTCATACTGTGTTATACTGTGAAACGTGTTGGAACATGCTTTCAATCACAATTTGCTGCATATGGGGCTATATAGCTGCAGACCAGTCAGAGCACCCATGCCAACCCTTGTCCACCATTGAAAGTACCTACAATGAATGGGACCATCAGAACTGAACTGTAGAGCAATGGAAGAAGGTGCCCTGGTCTGATGAATCTTTTACATCATGTTGATGGTCAGCTGTGTGAGCATGGCTTACCCTGGGAAGAGATGATTTGTGGGATGTGCTGAAAAAACTACCACAACACACCTTCTGAGGTCCTGTCAAGTCCATGTTTTGACAGGTCAGAGCTGTTTTGGTAGAATGAGGGGGATCTACACAATATTAGGGAGGCGGTTTTAATGTTTGGCTGTTTGAGGTATATTTACACCCTGTTAGTTTATGTTCCACTATCTACTAGTCGTGTATCTCATCATGCCCATGTATTTCAGCTATTGCCCAACATTAGACTATACGTGAGTTTCAAGCCAATTGGTTTCTGCTGGGTTTTTCTTTTGGAAACTCATCAGATTTATTGTCCATTGCATCATACAGATGCAATACATAAAGACTCACCAACTAGAAGCAGCAACAGAGCACTGAGAAGTGGTAAAATGAGAAGGTAGTAAAACAAATGGCACTGGTGAAGCAAGTTCAATCGATGCTGTTCTGAAGTGCAGGTTTGATAAAGATCATCACGGGAAAGTCAGGTAGAGACCTGGCGCCATATACACTCAGGCAGAGTGGGCCTGTGTAGAGAATTCAGCGATACTGTCTCCATAGATTTTCTCCTGGACAGATACCTCACGCTCTGGCACACTGTACACCACCTGGGAAATACAACCCTGCAATACACTCCAGCTGATTTAATGCACCAGAACTCCAGAGCAGGATGGAGAACAGAGAATTGATGTGAGAGCTACAGTCATGGGCTAAAGTTTGCTATCGATTTGAATGCTAAAGCGGCAGGCTTGAAACCATGGGTCTGAAACCAGCACAGCATGAAGGAGGTGCGGAGTTTCCCAAATTCACGCAGGGGAGGTGCAATTAGACAGCCTACAACTGAGCTGAGCGCTAGCTTTAGCCAAAACTACACTGAGGCCACATTGGATTAGCTCTCAATTTGCTCTGCAATCAGTAATGTGCTGTGAGGGGATGAGTGGGGAAAAAAACATTTATTAAAAAATAAAATATCGAAGAAAAATAAATGTAATAATAAATTCTCACAATAGTCACAATGTACTTTACTCTAATACAGTGGTTCCCAAACTTTCTCTGCAGGGCCCCCCTTTTCTAGATAAGAACATTAATGAGCCCCCCACCAATTCAAACTACACAGGTTATCCCAATCGTACGCCCCTCTGCGATACCTCTGCCCCCCTAGTTTGGGAACCACTGCTCTTAAGTATTTCCCAAAGCATCATAATCAAGATCAGAGGTGCATGTTGTTCATAGCAAAACTGAACTATTGTCATGACCTAGCTGCTTTCACATCATTTTAGAGGACTGAATGCTAATTTATGCTAGCCCTTATTCTTCATTATTGACGTTACCACTTTTGGGTCCTCTAGGCTCAGGACCGCTGTCTTTTCGCTGCTGCAGGTCATTCCAAGTCCTACCTACAGTAGGGCCAGCCACACTGCTACAGGGTCAGGCAGCAGCACTAGCTTGTCAGATCCAATAAGACTTCATGCTGCTCTAGACAGCTCCACTCACAGTCGCTCATTTCAGTGACTGGTCCAAATTTAAGTTCAGAACTAGGACATTGCTCATTTTTTAGAAACTTCAGGACGCTGGATTTAAAATGCGACAGTGAACATGAGAAGAACTGCAAAAGAAATGATGGTGTTGATTCTTTATATGCCATTTGTATCTGGAGTTGCTGTCGTCTCAATATAAGCACCTAAAAAGTGAAAATGCCGGTACAGCAAGTCACCATGAGGCTGAAGAATCAGAATTCAGAATTAATCAAAGACAACGCCTATATGACCATGTGTCATGGAATACACTCCATTCTGAAAGTGGAATACATTCCCTTTATTTTTAGAAATATTCTCCCCAATTTAGCCATGTCCAGTTCCATCTGCTAGCTTGGACTCCCATAACACAGCACCAATTGCCAATGCTGGGAGAGTGAAGGCAAACAAATGCTTTCTCAAAGACACTTGACGTTCCTCTGCATCTTTTTGACGTAAGGCAGCATTTTTGGACAGCTCAACACACTTGGAGGAGAAAACTGATGGCTAATTCTGTTAGTAAAAAGCACAAAAAAGTTTTTGAGACAGAATCTTGTGGGTAAATAACACTGGAAATAAAAGTGTGGAGGAAAAAAACTGCCCTTGATCTAAAGCAGACAACCTCACCTACTAAAGCATACTGTTACGAGTATGTTTGGAGCACTTGTCTTTATTGATGGTGTGACCTCTGATGGTGGAAGCAAAATGGTTTCTGCAGTGTTCGGGATTATATTAACTGCTCACATACGACCAGATTGATTTAAATATCTGTGTATTGTGCTTGGCACTGCTGCAGGTCAGTGGCCTAAAGAGGTTATTTATGGCTTGCAGTCCTCTGGCCACATCCGTAAGCTGACCTGAACACCACTGAGCAACGTTCACAATACGGACACAAGTACTGGGACACACGACCATTACACCAGCAGGGACTTTATTAACATTGCATTTGAATTCATAGACTTTAATATGGAGTTGGTCCTCCTTTGCAGCTATAACAGCTTCCACTCTTCTCTGAAGGCTTTCCACAAGATTTTGGAGTTTCTG
>JBBPCY010072676.1:0-10856 GCA_037974405.1 Brachyalestes nurse
CACACACACACACACACACACACACACACACACACACACACACACACACACACACACACACACACACACACAGATAACTGGGTCAAGTGGCAAGGCTTGTGGAGTGCATTGTGCCCTGCTGAGTAAGAGGGTATATAGTGTGCTTATACAATAGGGTGCTCATACTAACTCCTGTCCACGACTGAAAGTGCCTTTTTGGGTGTGTTTGATGGCACCAGGATGCACTGTGGGAAGAAGACACTCCAGCACAGGTAGTGCAATGTTCTGCATAATGTTCTGCTGGGAAACTCTGGGTCCACACATTCATGTTGACATCAGTCTGACATGTGCCACCGACATGAGAATCTGTGGGATGTGCTGGAACAAGAAGTCCGATCCCAGATGGCCCCACCTTGTAACTCGAAGGGTCTGCTGCTTATTTCTTTGTGCTGGAAACCACAAGGCACCCCCCGGGGGAACTGTGGAGGTCATGTCTTTGTGGATTGCATTATGTTTGTATCTGTATATACATTTACAGCTCTGGAAAAAAAAATAAGAGACCACTGCAAAAATGTTCAGTTTTTCAGGTTGTATCTCTTATAGGTGCAAGAATTGAACTGAACAGCTTTGCCTTAGTTTTTAAGAAATATTGTTCTTTAAAGCATAATTTGAAAGGAAATGACAAAACATCAAAATACGAGAAATAACAGAACACAAATCCAACTGCCATCCAACTGGTCACATTGCAAGATGAGTGTCGATTACAGCTGTGTTTTGTTTATACGTTTTCCTCATTAAATAAGATTTGATTCAGGTGATCAGTAATCATAAAGCATAAAGCAGAATGAGGTGCTTGTGTAGGAACTTAACGGACACTGGCATGAGATGTTGATGTTGATTTAAAAATAAATTGCAGCAGTCTCTTATTTCTTCTCAGTTTTTTAATTTCAGTAACCATTACTCTTTCAGTTTTTAACTATGAAATGAACTTTTCACAACAAGCACTGTGTTAGTCCTGACATTGTGGGTTAACCATGTTTCTTACATTCTCTGCTTGCACTCCTCCAGGAACTGACGCACCTCTCACTCTTTTAGCCTTGAAGATGAAGATGAAAAGAATCCTTCCTGTCAGTCCATTCTCAAAAGCCCCAAGCAATCAAGGATCACACACTGCTGACATATTTTCTTTCCACTTCAACCCTTAATTCATTTACCCATTCATATAGATCTCCTTGAAAAGAATGAGAGAAAATGCATTTCATATACAGTTTTTTATCAGTGGAAGAATATAGATATCAGGTTGCGTAAAGCTAAAAAATGAACTATTATTTGTCATATGCTTATTATGTCAAGAATGTGCTTGTTGTGAGGCTCAGATAAATCCTCTACAGCTTGATATTTATATGCTTAAATAACTGAAATGTGTTTCTAGAACAAATATAAATACTAGTTTCTTATGTATACGTCATTATCCACGTTTTGCTAGAAATATGTCTGTTGATCAGATGTGTTATGAAGCAGATCAGTTACCAAAAACAACCATTCTCATATAAAACACACTTACAATAAAAGCCAAAGGGCCTCGCCTCTAATAAAAATGAATAGAGTAATTTTGCTGTTCTTCTAAGTACAGAAAAATACATCAAAATAAGTGTCTATGCTAAAGGACAGTACAGTCCAGTTGTAGCAGCCAGAGATTAGGTTGAAAAACACGGTGGTTGAACCACTTAATATAAACAGAAGAAAGAAGGATACCACATACAGAACAGCAGCAGTGCAGCTGCAAACAAGGCTAAAAATAATGAATATGCAAGTCTACAATGACATTTTATAGAAACATTAGTGAGAAATGTCCTTAAGGTGATACACTAGATGGACAAAGGTATTGGGACACACCTGTTTTTCAGGGCCTCTTACTTCCAGTGAAGGACAATCTTAATGCTTCAGCACACCGAGACATTTTGCTAACAACTTTGCGGGCACAGTTTGGAGAAGGCAGCTTTTTTATTGTCCCAGGTTCGTAAAGACATGGCTCATAAATGCTCTACAGAATGAATGGGCACAAATTTCCACAGAAACGCTCCAAAATCTTATGGAAGGTCTTCCAAGAAGAGTGGAAGCGGTTATAGCTGCAAAGGGGGACCACCTCCATATTAAAGTCTATGTATTTGAATGCAATGTCATTAAAGTCCATGTTAGTAA
The DNA here is from genome assembly GCA_037974405.1 of Brachyalestes nurse. Classification (NCBI taxonomy): domain Eukaryota; kingdom Metazoa; phylum Chordata; class Actinopteri; order Characiformes; family Alestidae; genus Brachyalestes; species Brachyalestes nurse. The sequence goes on from JBBPCY010072676.1 coordinate 2,182, forward strand.
TGTTGAGGCATCCCAACACTATAATACTAGTACTATAATACTATAGAGTGCATGAAAGACAGCAGCACTTTACACTTATTTCAGTGTTATACCTACTATAGTAAACCCAAAGTGTGATGTACACAGGAGCATGTCTGGTTATTCTGGAGGTCGAGGCATTTTAGGAGTGCAGCACAAGAGCTTTTTTACTAAACACTGATATAAAAAGAACAGCGTTTATTTAATGTGCATAAAATTGCTGCAGCTGTTATCTGATTCATAAACTTGCTGATTCATCAGGGACTTCATCAGAGTCGGCTGAACACCAGGCACCTTCATTCACACCCAGCATGACGCTGTCGTCTCCCTGACTGCAGCATTTCGCCTTTCAGATATCTAACCACCTGATTTATGTGGGCCAACCTTCAGTATAATTATGTGTTATGATCATTGCGCAGACATCTGTTTGAAGTTGCCTGGTGTGTTCATAAATAGGCTACAGTTGGTACGTTTGCATTTAGTAAGTCCTTCCAATATAAACCAAATAAACTGATCTAAAATGTTTCAGTGTTAGTCCATCAGCAACTGCATTTTATGTTGAGATAACAAAGTCTATCTATGCTCACTTGGATCAAATGGAGATGCAGAATTAACTTCATACAGAGTGTAATGTGACCCACAGTTTATACACACAGCTAAAACATAAATTAAACTAACAAAAGAACATATATTCTATGCTTAAATAACTGAAATGTGTTTCTAGAACAAATATAAGTACTAGTTTCTTATGTATACGTCATTATCCACGTTTTGCTAGAAATATGTCTGTTGATCAGATGTGTTATGAAGCAGATCAGTTACCAAAAACAACCATTCTCATATAAAACACACTTACAATAAAAGCCAAAGGGCCTCGCCTCTAATAAAAATGAATAGAGTAATTTTGCTGTTCTTCTAAGTACAGAAAAATACATCAAAATAAGTGTCTGCGCTAAAGGACAGTACAGTCCAGTCGTAGCAGCCAGAGATTAGGTTGAAAAACACGGTGGTTCTTCTAAAACATTTGTGAATAGAGCAAGATGGGTGTTTCATTATTTCTAAAAAAAAAATGATGAAATGGCAGAAGTGGAACAGCTAGAGAGTAGCAATACAGTTCGAAATGAACAATAACAGAAGGATGATAGCGTGGAAGAAATGATAAAAAGATACACTAGTGATTCAGCACAATTTCAGAAAGAAGAGTGAATAAACTGACTGTAGGAATCATAAGCAGAGGACTCTCTCTCTCTCTCTCTTCCTCTCTACCTCTCTCCCTCCCTCTCCCTCTCCCTCCCTCTCCCTCTCTACCTCTCTCCCTCTCTCTCTCTCCCACACACACACACACATTATGAGATCTTTATAGAATATTAAAACAATTAATAAATAAGAATATGAATATACTTGTGTGTATGAAGTTCATTAACGACTCCATATTTTTTCAAGTTGACTACCAGCATAGTCGAAGTGAAGTCGAGTCGACTAGTCATTCGATGATGTCATCACACCTGCAGCGGAGGAACAGGGATGTGCAACTCTGAGCAACTTTTACTAAAAGTTCTCTGTAACATTAACAGTCAACAATTAAACAAAACAAAACAAAGGCTGATACCTTGAATTTTGTGGTAAATTTAAGCGTCCAAATGAGAGTGGGAAGTTTAAGCTGCAGCAGGACGACTCTCTGCAGTGCTAGCATTAGCCATGTTAGCTAGCGTTAGCCACGATAGCTAGCGGATGCCGTGCAGAACGCCGGTACTGTTACTGTAGAGTCTAGAGTGAAGTATCTCCACACATGTGATGTGTGCATTTCTGCTGCATTTCTCTCGTGCCAATGGTTTCGCCCTTTTTATGAAGGGACTATAAGCGTCAGCCAATCAGAGGCAGAGATTGCATTGTGTACACAAATGAGGGCAGAGAGAGAGGACAAAAACACTCGACTAGTCGACTTCTCTCCGGAGGCGTCGACTCGTGTCTGAAATATATGCAAAGAAATGTTTATGCAGGTTTATGTCAGTTATCATGAAAGATTTTTGTATGTTGGGTAGAAATACTGGACTTCAGTAACGTGTTACACTATGTTTTTTTTAATAAATAATGTAACATTCTAGTAATTTAAGTTATTCTATTGTACTGTAACATTCTAGGGGCAACAAATGCTTTGTTTAAGAACAAATGCTTAAACAAATGAAAGTACCACATAAAATGACAATTAGACAATGTAGGCAAAGTCAATACTCTTATAATATTCTTAAAGCAATCCAGTAATGAGAAATATCCGCTATAATGATTAGATGGATGACAACAGTTACCAAGATCATTTTTGCAGGGCTACTTCTCTCCCAGTCTTCCTGTCTGCTCCTTCATCGGTTACAGCCTCTTCCTTCTCTCTGCCTGAGGCCACTAATGTCCTGTGCTGAAATAACATTTCTTATAGGGCTGGTGACTGCAGGCCTGTGGTGGTGGGTGTGATGGTGGCGGGGGGGGCGGGTCTCTGTTGTGTGAGTATGTGAGCATGTGTGAGTCAAACAGAGTTGGGGACACAAGGACAAATGCACAAACAGATACATCAGCACCGATGAGGTCACGCTTTAATGACGGGGAAACAGAAGAATCCAGCACTTGCTAAGTCACCCTGACTGTTCTGGTGTAATGATGCTCTCTCTCTCTCTCACACACACACACACACACACTAACTCCTATAGCATTAAAATAAAGTTATGACCTCATGTTCTGCTACTTTATACTGAAAGGGACGCATTTTGTCATTCTGCTAACAAGGGAGATGTCATCCCCCCTGATCCCCCTCAAATCACCTACTGGCTGTAATCCTGAACCAGACAGAAACCACATTAATACAAAGGGCATTTACTTTATTTATTTTTTTGTATTTGTTCAAATCCCATAACAAATGACACACACTTCAGTTAACTGTCACGATCTGTAGACCGCCTGTAAAGCAACAAAGTAGAATTCGGCTGAAAACATCTTCTGTTTAGAAAGAAGATCACCACTCTTATGGATTTATTCATCATTGCTATTTTTCACGGATATTTATTTATCTAATTAGACATTTCATTTAATAGTTCAAGTTTTTTGTTTGAAGTAATTATTAAATGATATATATTATATTATAATGATATATAATGATCTAATTACAGTCATTTGTCTAGCCTCTGCCTCAAGATTTGATGACCCTTTTAAAAACTTTCTGGATGCACTGCAAAGCAGTCTGACAGAATGATTATTGTTGTTATAACATTTGCTATATAATTATTATAATTCTTAGAATTCTCATGGTGTCCCTTTGAAGAAACCATACTTGGACTCCTTCTTGGCTCCGCCCCCGTGATCAAACACATTTGCAGCTAGTTTTGGTACTTATAAGTCTGAAGAAAGCATCTCCATTTGTTTTCAATTTTTATTTCTCAGCATTTGACTTCTGAACATAGCAGTAGCTCTTTACAGTAGCTAAAAGTGAATAAACCAGTAGATACTCTCTAAAATGATCAAACCCACTTTACGCAAACCTACATTAAAAGTAAAGAATGTTTTTGTCTTCCTCTGTAAAGTTACCATCTGGGAGATAATTGTTTTTTATGTACATGTTCTCGGTGAAGTCTTTGTTTTGCTGTCTGAGTTCTGAGCACTTTTTCTGTTTTAGAATAGGGACTTTTTGTCTACATGGGTGCTGCCACTTGTGTTTTGGCCTGTTTGTGATGAGTTAGATTGCCTCAAACAAAACCACATTGCACACGTACCCTGCCTCAAAACCTCCCAGTCTTACAATATCTTACAACTCAACACTCTTAATCTACAGTTCTCCTCATCAGTCTACTCTCAGACCATGTGAGAAAATTACATATCATTTATCTGAGCAGTGAGCATTTCTGTTTAATAAACACATGATTTGATGTGTGTTCATGTAATCATTTCTAAACCTCTCCTGGAAGTGCAGTAATTAGAGTTTCTGTTTAATACATGCTTCAGCCGTGAATCAGGAGCTGCTGATTAAGCTGAACTAATGTAAGCAATGGCTGCAGTGCTCAGAGACATCAGGAACCAAATTTGTGTTCTAATATGATGAGTGTATTTATAGGCAAAAACACACGTACTGCTGATATGAATAACTGCCTAGTTTTAAACTGCCTAAGGCATTTGCACAGTATTGATATTCATCTGTAGATTAAATAGTGCAAATATCACTGTGAGCGGAGCAATTATCTAAGAATTGAAAAGATGATATAGTGCTTTATATGTATACAAATACATTATATATATATATATATGAGACCACTGCGAAATGTTTTATCTTTTAAAGGTGCAAGTATTGAACTGAACAGCTTTGCCTTAGTTTTTTAGAACTGCTGACAATCCTGATTCCCAAATAAAAATATTGTTCTTTAAAGCGCCATTTCAAAGGAAATGACAGAACATCAAAATAAGAGAAAATGATGCAGTGTTTACAGAACTTAATAATTCAAAGAAAACAAATCTCTTGTTCACTCAAACAAAATGGCAATAATCACCTTTGACTTCTGTGTTTTGCCATCAAACCGGTCAAGAGGAGAGTGTTGATTACAGCAGTGTTTTTATACTTTTCCTCATTAAATAAGATTTGATCACTAATCAGTACCTCATAAAGCAGAATGAGATGCTTGTGTAGGAATTTAACAGACACTGGCATTAAATGGGTGTCGTACTCAGAGAAGCTGACTTAAAAATAAATTGCAGTGCTCTCATTTTAATTCTGGAGCTGTATATAGGGATCTGAATGTATTCTAACTGGTTTTACAAGAGCATGAGAAAAACAAGTAGCGTGCTTTGCGACTTGGCAGATGGCTTCCGTGTTTTTGAGGTTTTCCTAATGACACTCACTTCAAAACGGCCATGAAAGAGATCCACCAGCAATTCAGGCAACCACCGACGAGGAATGAAAAACAGACAGCATTTCTCTTCAATTCGCCATTTATTGTTGTTTGAGACACCACCATCCAATCAACATAATAAATCCTTTGTACAGCTCCTCTGATGTTTAAAAATATAGATTTTCTTTCTATCAGACATTCTACATATCATTATGTACAGCTGCATCTCACACAAATAAGAGGAGCTTGCTTTCTCCAGGAGTTTTCTGCCATCTTCCAGTTTTAGAGGAGTGTGAGTGTGTGTGTGTGTGTGTGTGTGTGTGTTTGTTTATGTGTGTGCATTATATGCAGGGATTTGGCACAAAAATATGAGCTGAGTTTGATCAGTAATGTTGAGAAACGGCACATATTCACAGCTACAGGTAATGAGGATTCAGTACCGTTATGAGAAGGAGTCACATGAAACTGTATACAGGTTATCGTTCTTTCACACTCACGAATATGCTCAACATCTGCCTCTCTCCTTTGGAAAAGTTGTAAGTGAGAAGGCGTATTTGTTGTCTGTGTGAATATGTGTGTGTATGCATATGAGCTTGTGTTTGAGTGTGTGTGTGTGTGTGTGTGTGTGTGTCGCAGACAAATCCAAAAGCTGAAGAACATCTCAGCATGACAAACATAATTTCTGCATAGTCAAGTCTAAGCCTCTGTCAATGCACAGTGATCACAGATCTGTTGGGTAGTTTAGTTGTAAGTAACACATTCAAAACAAAGGGAAAGTACATACATCGCCGCTCAAAAGTTTGGAATCTCTTGTCAGGTTTATTTTAATTTTACATCCTGGCATAAATAGAAAGTTGCTTTAACACTTCAAGCATTTTAGGTCATCTGCCAGAAATTTTGATCGGCACCTTCGAAATAACAGATTTGTTATAGCATCGTTCATAATGCTATAATCTTTCTTCGAATAACTATCATTCTGGACAGTCTTTAGTCTTCTGTACAGCCATCAACTAAATGATCTGAGAACTGTTCCACATTACAAGCATTTTGGAATAAAACTAATACCTTCATCCATCACCAAATGTGTGTTATATTACTGACAATGCAGATTCCAAACCTTTCAACTGTATTGTCTCACTAATGAGGTAAAACAAAAAAAAAAATACAGAATATCTGTCTGGTGGAAAGGGGTTACAGACTAACCGTAACTATTAACTTGTGCAACATGACACATGGTAAAAGAACAAATGGGTCAAGTGGGTCACAGCTTAGACTGCCTGGAGGCTTGGGGTTCCACCAGGAGAAGGTACACTGAAAACCTATTCAATTACAAACACAACAAAGGGGAAAAAGAATGGCGTAATAAGGTGATAACGGTAATAAGGCTTAGCCCCTTGGAGCAACTTCAGGTTGAGGGCCCTGCTAAGGAAACGGAGCACAAAGACGAAATTATTAACTCTTCAACCAGCAGATCGAATCGCTGAACTAGCTGCTGTCACGGAGTGCAGAATCTTGATATTATCATGTTTCAACTTTAAGCATTGCTTAAAAACACTCTTCTTGGTTCATGGATTCCAAAAAAGAAAATATATCCATAGGATCTCAGATACGAAGAGAAGTATTTTCAAAAGTCATGTCACTTCAGCAATGTCCCTCCATCGCATCTTCATAGCTTTTACCCTATTGCCAAACCACATCTTCTCTACCCAAACAGGCTCTCTTGCATATTTAACCTATACGATATTCACTTTATTCATTACTGAACCATCAGGCTTCCATAAAAAGCAATACTCACTAATAACTTGAACCACTAGAGAGAGCCCAAAAAGATAATAGTTCTACCTTCTTAAAGTGTGTTGCTTGTGCTATGGTGCAAAAAGAGAAGCATGGTTTGATTTACAGACTGAGAGGGTAACATAAGTTACAATGCAAAGTCCTCTTTGACATCATGTTCGGAACACTCTGTTTCAGTGGGTTTACAAGCTGAGAGCACGCGCACACACACACACACACACACACACACACACACACACACACAAAATGGTTCAAGCCAAAAATCAGGAATGATCAAGGGTACAAGTGTTCCCTAAAGCACATCTATGTAACGAAGTATCAAAAACATATGGAATGTTGATCTTTTGCCTATTTTCTACCATGCTACTCTCAGTTTATCATTTAAACTCGGTCTAGTTCAGCCCTTCATTTATAAGCTTATGCAAGACATGGTCTCTGCTGTAACAGATCCACCTCATTGACCTTAATCAACAAGGCCTTCCTTCCTATCTTCCTTTCTAAGCCCAGAGACTGTCCTTAAAAAAACACATGACAAATAGTGATAGCCCTCTTTGACAAATGCCTGTCATATTTTCCTTTGGAATATATTGTGCGCTTGTTCTTACCGTTCCTATTTATAAAGGCTTTAATCCCTTTACAGGGCCTTCAGACGGCTGCACTTAGGCTCCTTACCGGCTCTGGAAGCTGTCCATTAAAACCGATCTAGCATCAGTTTCTAACATCATATCCATAATTGCTGGCCATTCCAGTAAGACACAAAACTGATGTTCGCCTAGAACAGGTACCTCTTACAACACCACTTTTATGGTAATGCTAGGAGATTGCTTCTCATGAGTGGAATGGTTGTAAAGTGCGCACGCCAACACACTTTTGCTACAATGAAGAAAACGCTGCAGTGCTCATACATACACTGCAGGTTTTCATAAAAATAGTTATGAGCACTACATGACAAAACACCTCTAGACAAGTGATTCATAGTCATAGATCTGGAACACCTGATTATTAGAGCAGCAAAAACATGTGTGTTTTATAGGTCACTCTGGACAACAGTGTCAGCTTAATTAGTTAATCTAAATGTAATTTCACTTATGGATACTTACATGTTTGGATAAAATTTGTTCTGGGGTCAGAAGCTGATATTTCATAGGATGTGGCTTAGGACATAATTAGGACATTTAGGGCCTGGATTTGGAACCACTGTCCTAAACTAGCATTTCCCATTTCAATTCAATACAGGTAGTCCCTTAGAAATTTGGTAGGAAACAGAAAAAAAAACAGGTTTATTGGTGACAGACTACTCAAAGCTGAAGAACATTCTTTAATCAGCTTTTGCCTTGTACCTTTTAGGATGCCCTGACTGATAGACAAGGAAAAGCTGACTGGAGCTCTTCTCATTCTCTTGATAAATATAAGTACAGAAGTAAAGTAGGAGAAGGAGTAGACTCAGCTTTAAGCAGGTTTAAATTAGCAAGATGAGGTGGACTTTAAAGTGTACCAAAAGAGTTTGAAAAAAATCACATTTAACCAGTCAGCTCTGCAAAATACAGCTGTGGCCTTCAGTGGCAGTCAGGTAACAACAGTGTTGCGTAAGGAAAAGGCAAGACAAGTAAAGAAGCGGGCTTCAGCCTTGAGTATCAATTCTGTAGGAGGATCATTGTGAGCTTAACCGTAACTTCATAAAGAATGAAGGTCATTCTACCTCGCACAGTCTACCGCTGATGTAAGGCAAGGAAGGACTCTGCTGACCTCAGATCAGTCTGTTCCAGTAATTTCTGCACATCTGTGTGGCCTGATGACCGTCATACGACTTTAGCTCGAGCGTTATTCCACTTTTCTTCAGGAAAAACAGGCTTAAAAAGACCTGACAGACTTTGTTGAAATATACTTGTGTACAATCTCTCTCTCTCTCTCACACACACACACACACACACACACACACACACACACACACACCCCTTTGTCCTTGTAGTGCGTAACAAACACATACTCATGTCTGTGTAG
>JBBPCY010072677.1:0-10855 GCA_037974405.1 Brachyalestes nurse
TGTGTGTGTGTGTGTGTGTGTGTGAGTGTGTGTGTGTGCGTATATGGTGGGAATCACAGAAGGCTGTAATGGCAAGAGAGAGCTCATGGAGTGAGAAACATCTCTGGGAAATAATCCAGTAGTGCAGTGTGTGTGTGTGTGTGTGTGTGGTGTGTGCATTCTCTGTGAATGGTGGGTGTGGTTATCCATATGGGCAGGGTCACCTCATACTGTCTCTCTCTCTCTCCCTCTCCCTCTTTCTGTCGGCGTGTGTTCATACCTCCATTAGTGGCCAGGACAAGGGGAGAGAGACAGAGATATTACGTGTGTGTGTGTGTGTGTGTATGCCAGGAACTCTCTCCAGAGTGAACAGTGGGAGTCGTGTCCTCTTCCCATGTAGGTAACATGAACACTGCCCATCCCATGAACTGCTGATCCAAATAATTCATCCAGGTTTTCCATTCACATGTCCTTTAACACACATACTGTAGGTCTATACATGTACAGGTATATGTACACAGAGAGTGAACCTGGCAGGTGAACCTGAAGAGGGACTGACCAGTCAAAATGTGGCTAGACATGTAAACACTTCTGATAAGTGCTCATGCCACAGCTTTACATTTGGAAACGTAACTGGACCTCGAATATTCCAAGGGTTTAAGGAGAAGAGTGAAATGACAGTCACATGGTATGTGACTAAGTTCTGGCCTAGCGGGTCTGGTCTGGATCTCAAAGCCTTTAACTGTCATATGAAGGTAGATCTAATAAATGAACATGAAGGAAGCCCTGATTTGGAAAAGATCATTGGGGTGATTTTGGAGATATTTGTTATTTGTGTATCACAGATCTTGCAGAAGGGAAGCTGGGGACACCACCCCTCATTTCTTTATATTGTGCTTTGAATCACCTTTTTACCGTCTTATCTTAGGCATATTGAGTAGATTACATGAAATAAATAGGAACAATGTTTCACTGTGACAGACTGCAAAGTGCCTAGAGATACAAGAAGCCTAGATAAAGGAGTTCCAACCACTCAGCATTCAGCACCACCAGTATACTGATCACCGCCTGATCATCTGGAATCATCTGCTCCTGTTTCTTCACTGGTTCAGGCCTTCAGTTAGATGGTCTTTGTTGATTCACACGTAGGTCACTGTGAGACTTAACAAACAAACATTCCTCTGAAATGCCTGGAGAGCTGTACCTCAGGACATTAAAAAATACATTTACCCTCTTTGGAAGCAAAATATGAAGAAATGAGGGGTGACTCAAGACATCTGCACAGTACTAATTGTGTTCAGCCACAACATTACAACCATTGACAGGAGAAGTCTCTTTATATTTAAACCTGTTTAGTGGTGGCATACATGCAAGTGAACAGTCAGTTCTTGAAGTTGATGTTGGAAGCTGGAAATGTAATTGAGAACTATATTACTATATAACTGGATGACTGGATGAAAGCATCTCCAAAACACCAGGTCTTGAACCAAAAACGTGGTTCAAGGACAACAGGGGACCACACATGTGGTCCAATCCCACAGTGGAGTTTGAAGTGTCTGAGTGCTTTCGCCGCCGAGATATGCAACTCGGAAGGTCGTGGGACGAAAGTACTGGGACACGGCGAGGTGAACGGATCCCCTTGTGTGAAAATATCCAGAAAAAATATAATTATTGCTGCAAAAAAGATGGAGGATATTTGCAGTTTCTGCATTATTGTGGGGATTTCTGCATAAAGTTATGAGTTCGGTTCTCAAAAAAAATCTGCATGTGACTGAGTCCGTGACTCCTGATCCGCGCAAAACTGGGGGATTACTGTAAATGTAATCAAATAAAAACTCTGCAGACATTGTCAGTATGAAATAAATTCTGCTATACACACAAAAACTGGGCATAAATACTGTATAAATATTGTACTGTAACTAACTTACAGAATTACAAATAACACAAATGTTTAGGAATCTGTCACTGCAGAGCTGAGTAGTATATAAGCAATATTGACAGCAGTAGTGACATTGGTAAGACAATAATAAGATATTGTACATAATGAAATAATGTAGCACACAATGAGAAAACTGCTCATGGACTATTGAACATAATAATAATGATTTAAACCTAATAAAAAATTGTGTGGGTGTGTGACAGGGGGAGGAACTATAGAGTCAGATGGGTGTGTGACAAGGGGTGGAGTTATAGAGTCTGATGGTGTGTGTGTGACAGGGGGTGGAGTTATAGAGTCTGATTTGTGTGTGTGTGTGACAGGGGGAGGAGTTTTGGAGTCTGATGGGTATGTGTCTGACAGGAGGAGGAGTTATAAAGTTTGAATTTCTGTGGGATGTGGTGGACAAACTAGTGCAACCCACTGAGGACCCATCTTACATCTTACAGGACTTAAAGGATCTGATGCTCATGCATCACCTAAGTTTAACTGTTAGTTCGGTTGGAACTAAGACCACTTTTCAGAGACTTTTTACACTCATTGCACCAACCTCAAGTGCTACCTCCCAAAATGCCACCTTTAAATATATGCATTTTCACTTGAGTCATCCTACAGCTAAATTTCACATTACAATTGTGACATGATAATCTTGCGAAACAGGCAAATCAATGTGAAATAAATGAAGTGAAACCAGTAAATAACTCTCTCTCTCTCTCACACACACACACACACACACACACACACTAATAGAAAATTCATTGCCACTATTTCAGCCAGTTATTATAGAGTTACGTGGAAGCCGTCTCTCACATTTGGGGGTGAAAAGGTCTTGATGTGAGGGGAGAATCCACTGTTTGGCTTCTTTCTTTATTTGTGGAATACTTTCCCATTACTCATTATCTCAGCCCGCTCATTATTATTCTCCTTTTTTCAGCAGTAAACAACAGATAAGTGACCGAGTCCTGCCTGCACTGATCCTCCAGCCGAAGGCCTTCAGAAGGAATGTAATTAAACCATATAGCACATAAGGGCAGATTACAGTGTGTGTGTGTGTGTGGGGGGGGGGTAGAACAGATTAGGAGAGGAAGGTTTTAGCTCATGAGAGAGTATGTAATGATGATGGGTTAAGAGTGGTCAGAAAGTTTTAGGTGTATGTGTGTGTGAGAGAGAGAGATAGAGAGAGAAAGAAAGAAAGGGAGAGAGAGAAAGAGAGAGAGAGAGCGAAAGAGAGGGAGAGAGATTCTTCCTCGTCATCATCATCATCATCATCACCATCATAACATCATCATTGTTCTTTCTAATAATAAAGAGCATCGCCATGATTGTTTAGACTGTCTCTTTCTTTATAATATTATTATTATCATCATCGTAATAATCAGCCTCATCACCACTTTTACCATTTTTTACATTGCCATAATCAGTACAATTGGGGCAGTTGGTGGCTTAGTGATTAGATAGTTGCCCTGCGGTCAAGGAGCCGTGGTTTTGAATCCCAGGACTGCCAATGGCACGACTGAGGTACCCTTGAGTAAGGTATCATCCCCACACACTGCACTCCAGGCGCTGTGTTTCTGACTGCCCGCTGCTTCGCTTGGTGAATGGGTTAAATAAAGAGGAAGTACACACTTGCACTTACCATCATCATCTTCTTCCTCATCATTATGTTTATCATCATCATTATAATCCTCATCATCATCATCATCATCATCATAATCATCATCACCATCATCTTCAACTTCTTCTTCATCACCATCATCATATCATTTTTCTCTCCCTATTTCCGTCCTCCATTCCATTTCTCTCTCCGTATCTCTTGTTCTAGAGCGGAGAAAGACGAGAGATAGAAAACTGTGTGTGTATATGCTGATTAGAGCTGTCAATCAAATGTCTCTCCCTGCAGCTTTCAGTTTTCCCAGCAGCCTCCTGTGTAGACCACCTACACTAACCTACACACTTACCTTTCACTCTCTCCTCCTATCTTCATCAGTAACTTTATTTCTGCTCCTTCCTCTTCTGTCTCTCTCTTTTTTCTCTTTTTTTTCTTTCATTGTCTCGCAGTGAAGGGCTCTGGATACACACACACAAAAAACACAATATTATTTAATGCTTGTATTTATAATACAACTTTGTAAATATATATACACATATATATATGTGTGTGTGTGTGTGTGTGTGTGTGTGTGTGTGTGTGTGTGTATCTCAGAAGTCATAAGATACAATGTTGCTTTACTTGGCACAAACAAAACATTATTATATGAACAAAAAAAGGAGAGGTCAACACACAAATAAACACATAAACATCGGTGGACGTCCCCTCCTGTCCTGCGGGGACATCGTGTCCCCTCTTTAGGTCCTGGACTGGAAGACGGAGCTCAAATAAAACACTATTATTACTTAAAAAAAGAGAGTGAAAGAGATATCAATACAAAAAAAAAAAACACTGCAGTGAAAGTCCTGTCCTGCTGTCAGGAGCAGTGTGTGTGTGTGTGTGTGTGTGTGTGTGGGAGTAAATCTTGTGTAACAGCCTCTTTAGAGCTTCATTACAGAACAAACTCATTCAGCCCTCAAACCGTAAATCATCCGCGGCGAAGAGCTCAGTAGGATAAAGCTCCCCCTGTCTCAGGCCTAATACACACACACACAACACACACAATGCACACAATACACACAATACACACCCCAGTACACACCCCAGAACACACCAGCACACACACACTCTCACGCAGATACAGGTTATCAACAGACGCTCCAACTGTTAACCAACTCTGGTTTTAGAACCCAGTCTAAAATTCCCCCCATAATTAAGAGGTTCAGACGTAAACAGAGTTCAGGGTCAGATCTGTTCACAGCGGAGGTGAATGGAACCAGACGTCTGGCTCTAAAAGCTCCTCACAGAAAACGTTTCCATGAAAAGGTTATGGTTGCGCCCGAAACGTTGTTTTACCGGTTTTGAGAAGCTTTTGGTCCAAACCCATTCATGGTGGTGGGAAACATGCAGGGCATCGTGAGGCAAAACAGTCCCCAGGAAAAAGTGATTTAGTTCAGATTTGATTCTGTCTTAACAGTAACACCTGAACTGTGCAGAAATTCTGGAAAACGTGGAATTAACTTTCAGGGATAAGTTTAGGATTAAGGAGATATTTATTACGACATTTTGTATTCAGCACAGTACTACCACTATTACTACTACTACTACTACTACTACTACTACTAATAATAATAATAATAATATTAATAATAATAATACCCTTTATAAGGTCAGGAGCATCTTGCTGGTACTGGAGCTTCAGCACGGAGAACATTTCTGCCCTGAAAATGTTTGAAAACAAACACACACCAGAGCTTATCAACACACACCCCCAATACGCATCCCAATACACACACTCCAATACACATCTCAATACACATTCCAGCACACACACACACACACACACACACACACACACACACATACACAGAGGGCAGAATAAGAGTCGTGTTACACAGATTCAGATCATGGCCAGTTTAACAACAATGACCAATAGCACTGGGTAACAAATTTTTATGAAAGGTCTGTTTCATTGCAATTTTTGATGTTTCTTAGTCAAGTGCTGATTCAGAAAATCACATCAGTTTTTTTCCCTACCTTCAGTGGTTCTAGAGATAAATTACATTTTATGTATATTTAGCATATAGGAGCAATCCGCTTTAACCAGCATGCATGGAATTTGCAAAATATTAACCCCACTGGGAGCAACAATGTTTACTTTGCATGCACAAATAAAGTAATGATGCAAATAACCCTCAAAGCTCAAAGTTATGAATATAAAAAAGACCATGTCAGCCGAGCCGACATGTTTAGTTTTTTCTAAAAAAGATGTTTCTAACTAAACCCTTGAAGCTACATGAAAATAAACATTATCACTGAAATCAGCCTGCTGAGATTGTATAAGATTGTATTAAACAAAATTTTGTTGCCTGGTGTAATGATTCATTATTTGATAAGATAAACCTTTATAAGTCCCACAAGTCATTATTGTTAAAATTGATATTGTTAATTCTAGTCTTACACTAAATAAATGAGTAGTCGTGAAGTCTGGATGAGCTGTGCCCGACTCTGGACATGAGGTGAAATATGCATCTATACTCTTCACTTACAGAACCAACAAACAAACAAACAAATAAATAAAACTATTAATGTTTTGGACCTGGCGATGATAATAACCCTTAAAACAACATCTAAGCAAAAGTTGTATTACTTAAACTTTATGTATAGTTTTAGGTTTGGCACCAAAATAATATGTACAGAGATACATCTACACATTTAATACCTGAATAGCAGAGTCTAACACATTTGAGGGAATAGAACCTGGCCTGTGCCACATTTTATTATTTGTTTCCAATATGAATATATTTCTTTCCAATAAATAAATAAACAAATAAACAAATAAATACTTATATTGTATATGGACACACTTCCACTGAGCCCAGTGAGGACAGCAGAGAGCAAGAGGTCAGGGTGAGCCCCCACTCCCACCACAACTACACACAAACATCCCCCCAACCGCACATAAGCATCCAACACCACCACAGATGTATTGCACCTTCAGCTCCAGGAGTAACCACAGTTCTATATATATTAAATTGATGAATTAGCAAAAATAAATAAATAAATCACAGCTTTACTCCAAATGCAGCCGATCACCTAGAACATGTTTGGTCTCTGAACTTTGTTTCTTCAGTGTTAGCACATAGCTAACATAGCTAACAAGTAAAGGAAGCCTATGGCCCACCCTGTTATGTTTGCTCCATTCCCAAATGAAAGAAAAATTCAGAATCAGACTCTTCTCTGTCCAGCCTGTTTCTCCTAAACTTATTTTAACATCAATCTGAGATCCTGACCATTTTCTCCCACTTCTTAAATTGAGCTCCTGAGAAAGAGCTTCTTCTCATCTCAGCCCGATCCCAGTTTGAGATTATAAAATAAAATTTCTTTTCTCTCACTGCTCTGATCTTTATTCATCTCACATCAGTGGCCTTCTTTTAGTACTGGAGCTACAAGGCTAATGAAGCTAACATGGACACTTTTACTGTAGTCCACCAATTAGAATCACACACTCACCCCAAAACCATGTGGAGGTGTTCTGTAATCTCTAATAGACTCACTCGTGTGGTTTCTGACCCTGTTCAACTCTCTGTGATCTATCAACATAAACTAAAGCGTGTTAGCGTAGCTAAAAACAGACCTGGCAGTGAACTATGAGGATAACTCAGAGAAGATTTTCCAGCTCACAACAGTCTTTTCTTTGACTCATCAGAACTAAATCTTCTTATCTGTAGATTATTGAGTCTGACTTGTTTCTCCTAAACTCCCCTTTAGGAGAAATAAGGAGCAAAAGAAACAATCAACTTAAGACAGAAGTTCTCCTGCTGTTCTCATCGGGTCTCAGTTTCTTCTCTTTAACACCTTATGGATCAAAACTGTCTGACTTTGGGAGTTGAGACTTGAATTTGATCCCTGAGACAAATGTTCAGACTCATTTACAAGAAAAAACTAGTTTTCTTTTGGATCTTCTGATGGATCTGAAGGTTGTTAAAGAGAAGAAAACTGAGAAGCCATTGAGAACAACAAAATAACTTTTCTCTTAAAGTTGATGGTTTCTTTTGGGGTTTAGGAGAAACAAGTCAGACTCAATAATCTCCAAATAAAAGGATGATTTATTTCTCATAAGACAAAGAAAAGACTGTTGCGAGCAGGAAAATCTTCTCTGAGTTAGCCTCATAGTTCACTGTCAGGTCTGTTTTTAGCTACGCTAACACACTTTAGTTTATGTTGATAGATCACAGAGAGTCCTACAGAGTCAGAAACCACAGAAGCGAGTCTATTCGAGATTACAGAACACCTCCACAAGGTTTGGGGGTGAGTATGTGATTCTAATTGGTGGGCTACGGTAAAAACGGCCATGTTAGCTTCATTAGTCTTGTAGCACCAGCGCTAAAAAAGGGCACTGCAGTTTTGTTTTGTTTGATTGTTTGTAATTGAAATCTATCGTTTTACAATAATCAGAACTGAACTGAACTCTGTTGCAGTGTCGTGAGTGCATGTATGTGCATGCTTGAGAGCACACCCACCCACACACACACACACTCATATATTATGAGGGGACAATGCAAACAAAGACTATTTGGGAAAGAGAGTGCAATCCATCTAAAAAGTCCACAGTTTTGTTTGAGGCTGTCAGCGCCTGTGTGTGTGTGTGTGTGTGTGAATGAGTGTACTTGACAGAGCATGTCTGTGGTTGTGTGTGTGTGTGTTTGCGTGTGAGTATGTGTATGTGTGTGTGTGTGGTGTGTGCTTGTATGTACACATGTGCGCTTATAACAGTATCCGTGTACACATTGGAGAGTTTCGTAGAACCTTGTAGAACCTCTTTATCGGACCACCCAGCTTCTCCTTCCCATCAGGACGTTCTTCAGTGGTCTTTCTTTTCATGAATTTTACCCTTTCAGAGGTTTTTTGGGTGGTGAAAAAAATGTATTTATTTTGTTCGTTCCTTTATTCAGCTCACCACTTGTGGCCAGCAGGGGGCGCTCCTGAGTGACTCTTACTGACAATGAAAAGTATATATGTCCGGTTCCTTAAAGACATTTTCACTGAAGGGTTCTTAAAATAATCAGTTTTTTTTGCAAATGAGATTTGTGAGTATAAGGGGCCTTCATATGATGTACATTTATTTCGAAACTTAAACTGAAAATGTAATGAATTGAAGGTTCTTAATGCCTCTGAAAGGTCCGTGTGCAAAAGGAGGGAGCGAGTGAGAAAGAGAGAGAGAGAGAGAGAGAGAGAGAGAGAGAGAGAGGTCAGTGTATATGAATGAGCTGAGCTTGCGTGACTTTCACGTTTCCTGCCTCTCCACTCATATTAAAAAGAAACATAGACGATGTTTTCACTCACCACACGACCCTCACACCATAAGCACTGTGGACCCAGTAGCACTATGCACATGTATATATATATTTTTTATTTTCTTTTGGGCGGGGGGGGGGGGCATAATTGATCCCAAACATAAGAGGAGGGTTAAACGATATGTCATATTTGAGGTAAATGTCAGATTGACTTGAAGGGTTAAAAGTCTGGTGTTTTACTTTCCACTCTAAAGCAGGAACAGCCTGCTGGTCAGGGTACTCTTGTTTTTTCGTTTTGTTTTTTTTTGGTGGGACAGTCAGCGTTTCTGGAGAAATGAACGTATGAATGAATGACCAGCATTGAGTTTGTGGGTCTGTGCACTTTGGCTGACCCATCTGGCAGATCAGCTGGACTTAACTGATCTCACGCTCCACTGGAGAAGAAGTGCCGTAGTCCAGAGTGGTCCTTTCGGAGAACACGTCAACCTCAGAAGCAGTGAAGATAATCTAAAAATAAAGATTGTCAACATAAACCACTCCAGTTACTGGATGCTGATTCAAAAACTGAATGGAGATGCAGGGAATAGTAAACAATGAATTGCACCAAATGCACCCCATTCTAAGCTCTTCTGCTGAAGAAGAAGCCCAGAAGCTCAGATGAAGCTATGCATACAAGCTTTAAGACCAATCAGACCTGTTTTGGAACAATGAACTCTGGTCAAATCAAACAAAACTAGAGCTCTTTCTCAATAATTCAGTTCACAATGTTTGGAGAAAGAAGGGTTGGTCCCAAAACTACCGCACCCACAGTAATGTACGAAGGTGGGAGCATCACATTCTTGGGCTGCTTCTCTGTGAGCGGCATTGGAGCGCCATGAAGAAAACATGAATGTAGCAAAGTATCAGGAGATATTAGAAGAGAATCTAATTTTATCAAGGAAGGAGAGAAGATATTTTAACAAAGACCCCAAAATAACTCTGATTTCACTGCATGGTCTGGCCAATAGCCTGACTTTAACCCCACTGAAAATTTATTTGACAAAATTAAGACTCTTGAAGCCTTCAGGGAATTGGTTCCACATGTGTGTCATGAGGAACCAGCCCAAACAGAACCACAACACTGCAAAAAAGTGAATTACTTCTTAACGTAGATGTCCCGAAGCTGTAGTTTCCGACAAGCCACAATTATTCTTTTTAATTTTGGGTGTCTGAATACTTTTATCCCTGTTTAAGCCACATCTAAAAATTCCAACAGACGTTTTCCCCTTTCATTCTTAAAAAAAACCCCATGCTATCTACACAAGAACTGTGTTAGAAACATCTCCAGTCACATGAAAATTCAAAACCTTGCCATCAAGAGCAAAATTAACCAACAGGGGGCGATATAACCCGTAAAGCCATGCCAGGCCAATCAGAAATAGGGTTTCATCCAAAAAGATGGCAGCAGCTCAATAGTTTCATAAAACGTCCTTTCCTGAATATGCCTCCACATTTTGACTGGAGGTCCAGTAGATCCACAGATCAATAGTAATCAGGGCAGACCTTGAAGCAGGCCTCATTCTACTATTGGGAAGCTGCTGGATATGTGTGTGTGGGGGGGTATTGGATGCAGAGGTGACCTGTGACCCCTCAGTGCAGTGTAAGAGGAATTGGAGATGTCTGGAAACATGTAAAAAGTCTTCTTGTGCTGCACTGTTTAGGCTCCACCCACCATCTCACAAAAACACTTCATGGAAACAAAGGAGACGATGGACACATTCTGACATGACGGGACAAAAACGTTCCCGTCTCCACGGCTACATTGAAAATCAGAAATCTTCTCCCTGGAAGGAGTTTTCCCATTAACTTATGACCATGCTGACTGAAGACCTACAGTACTGTGCAAAAAGCCATTTTTATCTTTTGCTTTGAATCTCCTTGTTAGTGTAAAAATCCTATTTTCTGTCAGACTGTCTGATCTCTGAGGAGATTAAATGGTAGAAATGTGAACAAATGTTTTACTGACAGGCTGCAAAGTGTGTAAAGATACAAGGAGCCTAGATAAAGGAGTTCCAA
>JBBPCY010072678.1:0-10854 GCA_037974405.1 Brachyalestes nurse
TCTCTCGCTCTTATTCTCTCTCTCTCTCTCTCTCTCTCTCGCTTTTGTTCTCTCTCTCTCTCTCTCTCTCTCTCTCTCTCTCTCTCTCTCTCTTTCTTTCTTTTCTACCTGGAAACTCATTGAACAGGTCTCCATTTAATCACTGATCCCTGGCAGGCACCAGCTCAGTACGGTCTCCTTGGTTGTCCATGCATCAGTGCGGTGTTCCGTGCGAGTAAAGATTCTTTGGTAAAAGGGCCATCAGGGCAGCTGGTCGATCGGCCCCATCGATTGAGCTAGTCACGACCTGACCTTGTTTCAGACCTCTGGAGCAAAACCTACGACATAATGCCGTTGATGTTCAGGCTGGAAAAGTTTCTGCATGTCTTGACCGACCTGTCCGCGCCACAGCCACAAAAAAAAGCTTTATATAACATATCTCACGAAATAGCACACTGCTCCCTATAAAAACTGGCACGTTTTTGTGTGAATGATCTTGCGCTGACCGGTACGTAAAGAACTGAGGGACAGAGATCTGTTAATATTAGAGTATGAGAGCATTAACTGTGTTGTGTCATACTTCTAAAAACTGCTGGCACATGAAAGAGAACAGTACAGTACCACTTTATAATAAGACTACCCTTATAAAGTGTTTATAAACGATTTATAATCAGTTTGAGTATAAATCATTTATATACCATTTGTAAGGGTGATCTTGTAAAGTGTTACAGGAAGTGCCATAATGCGCATAGCATTGGAACTTTTTAAACTTTTTTTATAACTACCCATTTTTCATTCCCCCCCCTAGATATCCACTAATGATACCATAATTCATTTCTACATGACCATCCCCACCAAAACTGCTCTGATCCATCCATGCATGGACTGCGTAAGCTGTACTGTAGTTTCTGGAACAGAGACCTCAGCAGCCAGTCCTCCAAGTTGAGAGGTCGTCATTCAGACTAGCTTTCTCTCTCAGATGCTTGACTGGACTAAGATCTGGTGAATTTGGAAGACAGGCCAGTTTTGTCATGTATCTCAACCCATTCCTGAACATTTTTCGCAGTGTGACAGGGCATTAGCAGAAAGAGGCCAGCGCCATTAGGGAATACTGCGGTCATGAAGGAGTTTACTTGGTGTACAACAATGTTTAGGTAGGTGGTACATGTCAAAGTAGCATCTACATGAATGCCAGATCCCAAAGTGTCCCAGCAGATCATTGTCCAGAGCATCACACTGCCTCTGCCCGCTTGCCTTCTTCCCACAGTGCATCCTGGTGCATCTCTTCCACAGGTACGTAATGATGTAAGATGATGTGATTTATTATCATGGGGTGGTAGCTCAGTGTGTAGGGTATTTGCCTCTGGACCAAGGGGTCATGGGTTCGAATCCTACCTTTAGCACCACCCAGTGGGTCCCTGAGCAAGACCCTTAACCCCCAGTCCAAGGAGACTGCCCCCTGTAGTTAGGAAATGGAGGTCACTTTGGATAAAAGCGTCTTCGAAATGCCATAAATGTGAATGAAAATCATCCCAGGCCACCTTCTTCCATTGCTCCACAGTCCAGTTCTGAAGCTCATGCGTCCATTGCAGGCACCTTCGGCTTTGTGTTCTAACACCTTCCTGACATGGTTCAAATCATTTTTTGAGTCCATGTCTAGATTGGAGCTGTTTTGGTTGCACGAATATTACACCGGTGGTTTTCATTTTATGGCGGATTAATGTAGACTGGAAGGTTAAATGAAGCGGTTTGAAACTCAGGATCCCGTGTAAGATATCATCCCAAGGCTGGTTGAACTGAAACCGAGGATTTTCAATAACTGTCAGAAATGTCAAGAAGTATTCACAGCGTTCAGCTTTCACCTATTTTGCGTCATTTTTACATTTTTTCAGTTCAGTTTTCAAAGTTTCATGAGTAATCACGGGGTGTTTAAACTGAAGACATGTATGCAGTGGTTTAAAGGACAAATATGCAAAACAATGAGATATATAAGCATACCTGAGTGATCAGTTCTTGGATAAGAACTGCTCTACACTGATGTGCCCCAGACCAATCCACCATCACCAGCACCTTCACCCTTATCATCATCATCACTATCATCACAGTCATCAGCACCAGCACAAATGCAGCAGGTGGAGAGAGAGAGAGAGACAGAGAGAGAGAGACACACACACAGAGACAGAGAGAGACACAGAGAGAGAGAGACAGCGATAGGCAGAAAGAGAGAGAGAGCACCTGGGGCCTCGTCCAGATTGCCCTCTTTAATTTCCATTGCCATCTTGTCTGCCTGAGGGAGGAATTGGTTAGAAGGCCTGAGTGCTGAAGTGAGCTGTATAGACCTGGGGGTGGGGTTGGTGGGCGACTATAGTGGAGGAGTAAAGAGAGACTATTAAGAGAAAGAGGATAGGAGAAGAGGAGATCTTTTTGGTGGGACCCAGCCTGCGGCATTTTGCTTCTCATTATTGTGCGTGATGTGTCTCTTTCTGCAAGCCCACACTACACACACACACACACACACACACACGCTCTCACACACTCCCACTAATTCTTCATTGCCAGGTGCCTGTTAGCTGTAAATCCATGACAAATCACACTTGAGAAGGCAAACAGCACTTAAACAGTCTTCTTCATGAGTAATAGACGAGCGAGGAGCGCTAGGCTTTTGTTATTAACACCCGCTGCGCTGCTAAGCCTCCATGCTTTCCCCTTCTACCTTTCTCTTGCTTCAACATTAATTGCGGTTTTGTGTAGAGATCACTTGACCCCCCTCCTTTGGGGGTTTCAGCCATATCCACAGTTTTCTTCCTTTCATTCAGCGTCCTCCCGCGATTAATTTAGATGAAAACCCAGGTCTGCCCTAACAGAGGAAATTTAAATTAAAAAGGGGGTGAAGTTAATCTTAGGGGTGCTTTTAGGCTCGAGGCTTTTGCTCGTAACATGTTAATGGATAGTTTAAGGCGAAGCAGTAAATGAGAGCTCGAGTGTAAAACAGAAGCTTAGAAACTTTGAGCATTATTGAGCAAAAGCTTCTGAGGAGCAATGGTAAGAAAAGCTATGTAAGAATATCTCTTGCTGCTGTTTGCCTTTTTTCCACATGATATCCATCCAAATTTGACTGTAATCTGTTATCGGAGCGCTGGGCTGAAGTCATAAGAGGTTAGCAGGTAGGCGTTTTTATTGTGGAGGCACATCACAGGCAGCCGGATTCAACAGCATAATGGTAGCAGTTGAGTCTTGACCTAGATTCAGAGAGAAGAAGAATGTAGTTGGAAAACTGCTGAGTTTGTGAACTGCAGCCCTTTTTTTCCTGGATGTGCTTGTGGTGTGAATATTTTTGACTGAACTGGCATGGCCGAGAGCTATTTGTGGCTGTGTGTATGCCACAGGCAGTAGCTGTTCTGTCATATTTACAATACTCGTAATTCTAGGGTGTGTGCGCTTCAATGAGAGTTTAGTCACAGGACTGGAAATAGAAAAAAAAGAGATCGCTCAGTGTCCTCCGTGTAAATCCATTGATTAATTTGGGCATTTCCAACCCTTATGTAATGTATAGGTTCATTCTATTCATTTTACCAGGCCTAGTATAAGAGTTAGACCTCGCAGTTGTGTTTGTATAGTTTTAAGACATTCCCATTATGAAATGTTGCTGTTTGTGTATCTGTGAATGCTTTGAAAAGCCAGTAATAATTTACTGGAGGTAGTCATGATCAGAATAAGTTCAAATGAGAGGCTGCGCATTGTCCTGAACCAAAGCTTTATTTAATGTTATCTGGCCAATATCCTGCAAATGAAGTCAGTCAAGAGTGCCCAGAAAGGCATGCAGGGCCTTAGGCACTGTTTTTCCTCATAGATTATGATTACTGAGTGAGCCTGTGGCCTAAAAACAAAAAGCACCATGTACATGTCATAGAAATGCCAAATGGTAAATTACATGGTCATAAGGTTGATCCAATTACATTTTAGAGACATAAATAGTGTTAAATGGAATGTTTTTTTCTGGTTATCTTAACTTGAACCAGATTGTAAATGATTAAGAGATGTCCTACAGCAAAAAAGGATTACTGTCCGTTCCAAACATGTGTATCTTGAGTCATTGGTTTTTACTACTTTCATTTGGTGTCACGACGCGTTTACCTTGAAAAGAGGCGAATACGGGTTTACCTTCACATTTTCTTTAAGGGTAATGCATTAAACTGAGTTTAAAATGAAATTAAAGTGTTATGGGATATTTAGGGTTTACACTATAAAAATAGGCATTTTTAGGCATTTTATTTTTTTACCAAAACACAACAATGCGTTTTATCCAATAGACGCGGGTGCTCTTGAAACGTAACCCCCACGAAAAGCGAGGGATTACTGTACTGCAGACTGGAGCGGAATAAGTTAAAACATGAAAATTAGCATCTGAAGCGCTACTGTACGAGAGAACCGCTTGAAAACGGTGCTTATTGAGGAGAACCCATTAACCCACTAGCACCAAGTATGCTGTGCCTGTTGCCATGATCCTGCCTGAGTTACTGCTACTGAAGGTTGGACTAGAGCCCATGTACTGTTTGGAGTATGGATAATGCCAGGGACTGCACAGTATATCATGTTATATTTTGCAGTGCTAATTTAGCCTCTTTATAGCTCCCAGCCACAGGCATGCTGCTTGTGACCGCTACTCTTAGCAAGATGTTTAAAGAACGTTTTGGTTTTCCTTTTTCATGTCATCCAACCCAAAAAGTGCAGACCTGTAGCAAGGGAGCTTCGGACACTTCCCAGGGGACCCAAGCCCTGATTAGAAAACAAGGCAGGAAGGATGGATGAGGATGGAAAATGGAGAAAAGGCAGAAAGGAGAACAGCGGTCAGCACTTACTCCAAGAGATCAGCCTCAGTTGCAGTTAATTGGATATGAAGACTTGTCTCTGCCTCCAGATCTGTCTTTCTTAGTGGAGGAGGACTGTATTAACCAGCTGTTAACTGTTTGTACTTGAGAATTTGCAGCATACCAGAATAATGGCCAGTTGATGAAGACCCTTTTAATGCCCAAGATGCTTGATTTTTTTTATATGAATTAGTGCATAAAACACAGTTTCTACAGGTTGAGATGTTTTGCCAAACCCGAAAGGAACCAATCACTCATTTCCCGAATGTGTGTTGTGTTTGGGTTGGCGTTCAAAATTCATCTTCATGTTTTCACCCCCCTCACCCTTTAGTTATTGATTTAATTACCCTCTCTAGTTTTTTTCCTTACTTTATTCCTCCTTCTAGCTTTTATTCCTTTTTATTCTTGCATCCTGGAGTCACAGTCATATTGTTGACCAAACGCTGAGGTCCACAAGTCCCACACTTGTGAGAAAGCCATGACATGAACATTGAATCTGTACAGAAGTAGTCAAGTTATTGACAACAAAATTGACTTTTCATTTTTTAGGCCAACACATTTTTTCATCTTCCGTATTTTATAGGTTGCATGTTCTATGAGACTTTGGATTAAACAATTACAGGCTACACAGCAAGAGAACAGCACCTTATGGAAGGTTTATCAACACCAAAATGTTTGAGATGTTTGTAAGAATAGTTTGATAAAAATATGTTAATGCTATATCAAAACTTGGACACTGGATTACTTTCGCATGGCATACTGTTTTAAACTGTGTTGGTTAAACTTCCTGGGCACTGTGTTCCTGGCTGCCCACTGCTACACTTGGTGAATGGGTTAAATGCAGAGAAAGAATTTCACACTGTTCACACTGTGTAGAGTTTTGTTTAGCACATTAGGTAACGATGAGCTGGCCGATTTCAGACAGAATTTTGTTGCACTCGTCCCAGTCTTAAAACTCAGTGTAGTTCAGTGGCAGAACCTTGTGCTTGAGTAGTAATGAGCTCATCTGATTTGTCCTACTTTTTCTGACAAAACCAGTATGTATCAAATAAACAGAAAAAAGCAATATATCATGCTGAGGTTAGTCTGTGTAACTTAATGTCTCAGTCGAGTTAGTGAAATTTAAACACAGGCCCTTGTTCACCTCCTGCTGTGTAGTCACTTACAATTTGACATTATCCACCGTCTCTGTTGGAGATTAATATGGAAGGAATCGCCGCTCTAGCTTTTAGCCTAGCATGAATGCTAGCCTGCAAGATGTGCTCCTCTTTAGTTCTAGCTCTGTGCCCTTTGTTCAGCTGTGGCAGTTCCACGTAATGTGTTGCGCCATTGTTGTGAATAACTGAAGTGCCTGATGTCTTGATGAACGTATTAGTCAAATAACTTTGGCCCTGAGTCAACATTAGCATCATTTTCGCTAGTATTAGCGAAGCCATGCGAGCTATAGATTTAACTGTATCTTGTTTCTTTCTTTGTAATATTTTGCAAGGTAAAAAGAAGTTGTTTACTTGAGTCAAAAACTTGTAATGAAAAGTGAAGGGGCATTCCAGAACAATACCGGGTCACCCAGTACCTGAAAGATTGTACTAAGTAGTATTTGGCTTAGATAGAGTAGGAAAATGCCAGCAAAAGTCTCAGCTGAAAAAAACTGAATGTGCTCTACTGGGTAGCCCAGTAAATCTGTGCATTTTGCTAGCATGCATTGTGTTTATGTAGGTCAGTGGAAGCCAATGATTGAAGCGTGTAGACCTCGCTCCCTCTCCCGGACGGAGGGAAGAACTGATCTTTCTAGCAGAGAGATAGATAGAGAGAGAGAGAGATGTCAAGGAATTGAAGTTTCAGTGCCAGCTGTCCTCTGTTCTTATTGTGAGAGTTAAAAAAGCTTCTCAATCGCCCTCTAAAGCATTCTTCTAGTACTTTAAAGATAAGAATTGTGCATTGCTGAGACATCCTTTTGAAGTTTCCAGTAAGGGTGGCGGAGAATAATAATGCCGTACTTTCCAAGCCTGCTGTGCTCGTCAGTGTTAAAGTCTAACGTTTTCCTGCACTGACTCTCTTCTTCTGTTCGCTGAACCATATCAAGCCATTCTCCAGCAATATAAAGGTCAAATGGGAATTGTATTTATACTTTGCAAGAACAATTCTATGTAGTGCCAACATAATGTATATAGCAATACGTTTTTGGTGCCGTATTACAGAGCATGGGGAGTGAGTGGTATTTTAATAATGTAGCATATGCTATATGGACAAATATTGAATTCAAGTGTGGAAAGCCTCCCAAGAAGAGTGGAAGCTGTTATAGCTGCAAAGGGGGGCCAACTCCATACTAAAGTTTTTGTATTATTGGTCCGGTATTAGTCTGTGTGTCGTTTGGTGCTGGGTCGCACAGAAAGAGAAAATAAATAAAAAGAAAATAAACGCATTTTAACTTGTCTCAGTCATGTGATATGCTACATCAAAAATATAGCCCACAAGCTAGCTAAAATGAGTAAAAAACAAAAACAGCCATCTTTGGGGAGCGTCTTCGTATTTTCACGCACTTCCCTGGAGTTCGATACATGATTTCGATTAAAAAAATGTAATTCACTGGTTGTCTAAAGCTGGAGTATAAACTAAATCTATATTATAAATACACACATATTGACTAATATAGGTTATCAAATGTTTTTGGCCCCTTAAAGTGAATATTACTGGAGTATTTTTCAAAAATCAAACCAGTTGTGCAATATTTTGGAATGAGCACTGAACCACAGAAATCTTGAAACAGAAGCAACCCAAGCATAGTCTGTGTGTGGGGGAAACACTAGTGTTTTTTTTAATTGTACAGTATGCATTAAAATTAAGGACACATTTTCAAAATAAGGATGCATCTGAAAGCTGTGTAAATTACCCTATTTACTTACAATCCCCTTTTATAAGTGCTTGACTCTCTTTGTGGTTACTAATTTCACACTGACCTTTTATGTTTTCAAAATTAATCTGGCACTACCAACAAGCTTAAGGCACACAGTCCATGCCTTTGTTAATAGATGTTCTCACAAAATAAACTGGCTTGACTGCATCTCTCAAACCCCATTGTAGCTTCGATCTCTATGGATGCCATGTCAAGCTCTGTTGAGCAGAGTAATTGGAAAGATCCAAATCACCAAATCAATGTTCCTTCGACTCCCATTTACAAGCTGACTGGTAGCATTTAAACGTCCCCAGTAGGTGTCCTTGACTCTGAAGATAAAAATGGACAACGAAGCCACCATGTGCTAAGTGTGGGATGTTTATAATGACATATCAGTGATTATTTGACTGCATATTTGACTATATGGCTCAGTTGTGAGGTGCTCATCTGCCAGGCACAGATTCAAATCCCATGCCTGAACAAGTGAAGTTATGGTTCAATACTTTTGAATGCTGGCTGTGTTTTGCTTGAACCCCTGTGATCACAATAAGCAGTTATACTATATGAACAAAAGCGTTGGGACACCTGACCACTGCAGCAACTGGGATTTTAATGACATTGCGTTCAAATGCATAGACTTCAATATGGAGCTGGTGCCCCTTTGCAGTTATTACAGCTTCCACTCTTCTTGGAAAGCTTTCCACAAGATTTTGGAGTTTCTGTGGGAATTTGTGCCCATTCATTCTGTAGAGCATTTATGAGGTCAGACTGATGGACGAGAAGGTCTGGATCACAATCTCCGTTTCAGTTCATACCAAAGGTGTTGGATGGGGTTGAGGTCAGGGCTCTGTGTGGTCAGTCAAGTTCTTCCACTCTGAAAGACACACAGTCATGCTGAAATAGAAAATATATAAGATTTACTTTTATTGTAAATGATGGGATTTTATTTCAAGCATTTTGGAACATTTTTATTGATCCACTTGTCATAAAAAAACTCATTTTTTTGTAGGTTAACCCAGATTTTTCTAGTCAGTACATATATGTCCTAAAAACGAATAAAAAAGCAAATACATAGACACAGCACTACTCATCCGAGACCAGTGACATGTCTTTCTGACACATCCCAGCATGACTGACACCTCAAAGGCTGGGTGCTGACAGCTTCCAGAACCTCTCCAGCCTCTGTGTGGCCAGTCAAGTTCTTCCACACTGAAGTCACCCAGCCATGTCTTTATGGAGCTGCTTTGTGTACTGGGCCACAGTCATTCGGGAGCAGTTTCCTCCGGGATCAATAAAGTTTTCTGATTCTGATTCATGCTGGAATAGAAAAGGTTCTTTCCCAAACTGTGGGCACAAAGTTGAAAGCCTAGCGTTGCTATGGCAAAATCAAGCATCAAGATTGGAATGAAGGGGCCACCTGAATTCAGTAATTAAGAGGTGGATCCCAATACTTTTGTCCATATAGTGTATTTGATTATTGATGTCAGCCACTGTAAAGCATATACGCTACCGGTCAAGATTTTTCTTGTTTTTTTGGATTGAAATTCAAGTGGTTCAATTTCTGATTGTTCATTCTGCAGAAAGTTCTTCCCAACTTCCCAAGTTGCAGAACTTCCCGTAAGTGTGCGGCACTTACAGGTTGCTTTGCTTTCACTTTTCTGTCCAGTCCATCCCAAACCAACTCGGTGGGGTTTAAGTCTGGAGGCTTCTGGCCACTCCATGTTTTTTCTAGCTTAGCATCTTGTTCTTCTAAGGTGGTTCTGGCATGTTTTGGGTCACAATCTTGCTGTAGGACGAACCCGACCAACTAGGCACGTACCAGAGGGTACTGCATGGTGCTACAGAATTATTTCCCACTTCTTTCATGCGATTCACTGGCTTGAACTGTTTGAATTTCAATTAAAAAAGCTTGAAACACTGGGGTGTTCTGAAACTTTTGACCGGTAGTGTATTTTCCTTATTGGTACGTCACTGGAATAGGGAGCTGTTTCAGACTGTCTTTTAGAATTCAGAGATACATCCTCTATAGAGGCAGCAAACACTTGTCTGTTTCAGCAGTAACTGGCCACAGATGTGTTCCTGTGTAAGTGAAATGCATGCCTGATGTCCAGTCTCTAGACACTAAGTATCCGTTTATTAAAAAACCTTGCAGTGCCTGGCCCCAGGCTAAGTATCCCCGCCTGACGTCGAAGCTAGGTGAGAAATCAGATCTCTCCCATCTCTTTCGCTCACAGTCCCCGGCTGCAAGCCCCCGAAAACCAATTTATGCGGCCGAAATGAAATCCACTGTCTTCCCGAGCGGCGGTGGGCTTCTCCCTTGGGAGGATCACAGTGGCTACTGAGATGGAATTCTGGGATTTCTGAGGGAATATCTGTCAGAATGTAGCACACGGGCAGCGCTTCATTGTTATGCAGATCCTTCTTCTGGGGGGAGGATCCCGTTTAAGTAGCTGTGGCCATAATGTCCTACTTTAATCTAAATTATACCACTCTCAATTTTTTAATGGAAAAATCAGCACGTTTTGTGTTGTGTGGCCACGCTGAGTGAAGGGGATAAAATCGCTTCTCAGACCGCTGTATAAACTCTCTTTTGTCTGGTTAGTGAGAGCATATTTAAACCCCCCCTCCCCAAATTTACTCATTCATTTATCTCCACTCTCCACAGCCATCTCTCAAAGCTGCCAGTCATCCCACACAGCCCTAAATGAATGCCATCCATCACATTTGAGTCTTTCATAGGACAGCGCATTAAGTAAAGCATGGCAATCTCACACGGACACACTCGGCTAAATGGTCCCACTGCTAGTTTAATGGCCTCCCCCTGAAACTCTCACACACACTAGAGGGCTATCCGTGCCTGATATTTGGCTTGCCATGAATGGGGACTGTTATTTGAGGTTATTAATGATGATAATTACAAATAATAATTGATTGGCCTATATCGCTGTAATACATGCAAATGCTATTCATGGATCGTTTCTACTTTTTTAAAACTCAAATGGAGCAGGTTGGATAACTCCACCACTTCTGGGGTCACTAATACTACTACTACTACTACTACTACTAATAATAATAATAATAATAATAATAATAATAATAATAATAATAATAATA
>JBBPCY010072679.1:0-10852 GCA_037974405.1 Brachyalestes nurse
AAAGGGACGCAGTTTGGCAATGCGGCGTAAATGAAAGAAAGCAGATTTGGTGATGGATTTAATGTGAGGCTGAAAGGCGAACATAAAACTTAACATATAACTGAAAATACATTTAAGTGCACAATTTCTGCTTATTTGCTGAGTTTGATGTATTGGGGAAAAAACATAATATTTTCCACAAGCCGCATTCTGTGTTCTGTTGTTTCCCAATGTTAAATCCAGCTGATAAACAATAGTTGTGCATTGCAGAATCTACAAATGTATGTTTTCTGTAGAAGATACGTATACTTATTGTCAGTTAAACATGCAATTTGACCATGGATTCCACATTTTTGTGCACAGCTGTAAGCATATGAGTGACAGATTGTAAAGAATGTAATACTTTATTGACCCTCACATTACATTACATTACATTTGTCAGATGCTTTTATCCAAAGCGGACACATTCAAGTTTCAGGATAGTGTGAGAACTGGAGGGTAGTTTTAAGTGTTCCTATAAGGAAATGGGTCATTTTGCTTAAATATGCCCAGCACAGCATCATCAGCCGAGTGGTGCCCATATGGGGCCCTGGGGGGTTTGTGTCTTGCATAAAGTGACAACCAAGAGCACCCAGTCAATTCTAGAATTTTAACCCATGACCTTTTGCTGGTTCATCTCTCCTACCACAAACCATTGCCTCTCTGGAATACTGTATGCATTTAAATTGTGAACATGCCTGCAATGTCTAGTTGTCGGGGTCCTACTTCTCCTTAGCAGGGTTTTTTATGCAAGCTAGCAAGAAGTAGCACGCTCACACCTGCGATAATATACACAAATTGCTTGTTTATTTCTACCTACGTGGACCATGCAAGTCAGGCAACACAGCTACTAATTGCCACATATATGAAGCTCCATCGTTCTTGCATAAGTACCATTCCCACAGGTTCACAGAGGTCAGCACGTCTCAGAGTTGTCGCTTGTTCTACTCTTGCTTTACCAGACAGAAACTGGAGGTGGTGGGCTTTATGCTAACGATGTCATACAGTACACACTAAACTGGCTGCAAAACATGTCGCTTGCCCAAGGATGCAGAAACTTTTGCGTACAGTTGTGGTTTAAAAGTTTTCGATACCAGTTCTCTGACACAAAATAATCCTCAGAAATCGCCTTTCTGAAATCGAAAGTGACGAGTGTTGGTGGGTGCATAGCATAAGCTCTGCCCCCTCCTGCAAACTTACCTGGTAAGATACTCACAAACTGTGATGTCTGAAATGATAAAGCTCTGGCACAAAATAAGCCTTAAAAATCACACGCTTTTGGAATTTTGTTTGTGGGGTGGGTCCTCTTTACTCTGATAGGATGCACACAGATTGTGACGGTGATGGTGCTTTTAAAGGCCATCAGAAGTGGCCAGTGGACATATTGGTGTTATATTTGGAAATGTTTGAATGTTAGTTTCTCTCTCTCTCTCTCTCTCTCTCTCTCTCTCTCTTTCTTTTTGCACTGGAATCATAATATCTTCACTAAGTGTATCCATTTACCCTCTGATTATGTGTCGCCGAATGGAGGCTGTATGAGATATCATATTGTTATATTAATACGCGCATCCTCTCATATTGTGTTTCTTGAGGGCAGTAAGAAATTTCCACATCGCTGTTGTGCGGATGCAAAGGAAGACAGATTTTATTTAGGCCACCTGGAAATCACATTTACCTTTCTTTAAGCAGGCTAATAGCATTTTAGCTTGGACTGTGCTGTGCTTTACCTCGCCTGGCTCGATCGGTCTAAACGGCTCTTGTACATTCGAATATTTCAGTTGCTTCACGTTCAGCAGGACAAATGGAGAGATCTGCACCTGAAAAGTCATTTCGGAACGCATAGTCATTACAAAGCTCATTATCTGTAAAACAGCAGCATGTTCTCATTTGCATATGCATGTGCAATAAATAATGCAGCGAGCTGCATCTGAAGTGCATTATGGTATAGCTCTGAGTGCACTCATTACATGTAGAGCATAATGCCTTGCTGATGGACTCCATCAAGCAGTTTGTCTTATTGGTGGTGCTGTTAATCCTCCCTGGGAAAATAAATGTGAGTTGCTTGGTAACTACAGCCAGAGTTGATAAAGAATTGTTTCTGTTTGCAGATTCACAGAGAGACATCATGGCAGTTTTGAAATACACAGACCAAATTGCTTTGTCATGAGCAAAATAAATGGCTAGCTTTATCATTTCAGACATCATGTTCATATTATAAAGCTTATACAGTAATAGGATCTGTCTTTTTTGTAGTCCTTTAATAATGTTTTAGGAAGTGCTGGGCAATTATATACTATGTTTAAAAGTTTGGAGACCTGTGTGTGTAAAGCTTTTTTCTGAAATCAAAGGTATTAAAAGGGAGTTTCTCCCCCTTTCTTGCAGTAACAGTTTGTGGGATTTTGCGTAAGTCATTGGGAAAAACTGCTTTGAGGTTTGATCGAACATTTGTGAGGTCAGGTACTGATATTTTAATTTTATTAACCCTTATAGTCACGCATGAACACACCACAGCACAATGTGAAATTCTTTCTCTGCATTTAACCCATTCACCAAGTGAAGCAGTGGGCTGCCGCCAACGAGGGGCGCCAGGGAGCAGTGTGTGGGGATGGTACCTTGCTCAAGGGTACCTCAGTCTGACACTGACACTGAGACAGTTGGGATTCGAACCCCCAAATTGCTTGTGCTATAACTGTGCAGACACAGAGACACAAAGGACAATAGAAAATGGAATATAAAGTAAAACAAACTCTCCAGAAAATACTAAATACACTATACTATATACACAAAATGCTGTGGTCAGTAAGAGCCATAGATATAAATTCTACTGATAAATAAATAAATTACTGCTGAAGTAGTTTAATTAACACAAATATTGCATTGGAGTTTTTATCTATACTGAGTCTGTAATTGCACATAATGGTGACATAAGTCATCATATTGCCCAGGATATTACTGTTGCAAGTAGTTACATAAGTACATCAGACTATTGCATATATTAATAAAGACATTACATGATAATGATTTCAGACACGAAAAGAAAGTGTGTATCAGGTTCTTGTACTGATCATCGTGCAGATTAATGTGTGACAGGGGGAGGAGTTATAGACTCTGACTGCATGATTGCTGTCACAAAATACTGGATAGAGCGCTTTTTCTCCAGAGGATGATGTTCCACTGCTCCATAGCCCAGCCCAGCGCTGGGGGTGTTTAAACTAGTCTAACCAACACACAGTATTGGGCATGGTGACCTTATGCTCATGGGCAGCTGCTCCGGAGCACCCTATTCTATTGGCATTTCTTTCCTGAAAGGAGACAAGCTGTGTGTGTGCAACTGAACATCTGTTTCAGCAGTGGCTGGATTGACTATTTATATTCCATTATACCCGCATAGACCATCCTCTGTAGGTCAAGTCATGTCAGTTTATTGTTATTTCAGCCGTATACACAGTGCACAGTGAAATTAAACAATGTTCCTCCAGGATCATGGAACAACAGAAGAACAAAAATGGAAACGACACAGAACCACATAAGTTCAGACAAAAGAGAGAGAGAGTGAGAGAGAGAACGAGAGAGATAGAGAGAGAGAACGAGAGAGAGAGAGAAAAGAGAGTGAGAGAGAGAGAACGAGAGAGAGAGAGAACGAGAAAGAGAGAACGAGAGAGAGAGAAAAGCGAGAGAGAGAAAAGCGAGAAAGTAAGAGAGAAAGAACAAGAGAGAGAAAACGAGAGAGAGAGAGAACAAAAAGAACAATATTACAAAACAATATACAATGCAGTCGCCAGGACCATTTACAATACTAGTGTGAGTGAATACAGTTTTGTGACATTCTGTATTTTAGCTGCAGATTATTTGCAGATGTGTTCAAAACATGCAAATGTTGAGGTAATAAACAATAAATAATGAATTATAGTTATACAAACAACAGCAACAGCAGAAAAAGAGGCTGTGCAGTATATAGTATTTACAGTGGCAGTTGAAGTGTACGTTTTTTGTTTAGGCGGGGCAGCTCTGTGTGTGTGTGTGTGTTTGTGTGTGTGTGTTTGTGTGTGTGAGCGCGTATGCATGGTGTAGGTCCAAATGTATCCAGACACTTTGTCTAAGTAGCCTGTCCAGCTAAAGACCTGTTTCAGCAAGGGCTGGATTGATTTAATTACATGGAGTATGGGCCTGTAGGGGATTGTCTATACTGGTACAATGGAATATATTGACTGATATTTAGATTTTGTGGTATAAAAGGTCATTTAATGTGCCTTCAAAATAAAACAAAATAGATTAAAAAAGAATGAAAGGAATAAAAGAAATAAAAGAATACACAGAAAATCAATAAAAGAAAATTGAAAGTGCAATAGAAAATGTTTAAAAGAGGGCAGAGAAGAATAGTGCAGTTTTTCGCAGCTTTTTAAACCTACAGTTGGTGCAGATTTGATACTGATGGGCAGTGTTGAAAGACAGAACCTTAGTTAACAATGCATGTCATTTGCTGGGTGCTGTGCTGTTTTGAAAGAATGGCATAAGAAAAACAATGTAATTCATTTTAAGTCTCTCAAAATGTGGTTTCTGTCGGGTTCTCAGAGCAGGTGTAAAAGAAATTCTTTCTCCATGCAGTAACAGTGCTCATGAATCATGGCTTCATTAACTTTATTAATGCTCACCAGTCTCATGGTGCATGGGGAAAAGATCATGCTATGGAATTTTGTCAGTGCCGCCCACCATTGTTATCATTACGTGTGGATATTTTGACTCCCCCTACAGCAGTCAAGCATATTGGCTGCACTGTTCGCCATTTATAATAATACACTGCTTGGCTTGAAGGCACGTGGGCTGCTACCCTGGTGCAGTTTAGGTCCGTGCCACCACTTTAGCGCCATGCCCACCGGAGCTCTCCGCGGTGCCTGGCAGTGCCAGGGTGCCCTGGCTTAGCGTAAAGTCACAGCCGCCCAAGGCGAGAGAACACACGCATCGGCCAATCAGGCCTGGGCACAGGCGGCAGCCCGTTCTCCACGCCAAGCTGGAAATGGCACGGAGAGAGAGAGGGAGAGTCATCCATGAGAATGGAGGAGAGGAGAGCAGTGTCATGGCGTTTTCATGCTCTGACATGTTCCTGCATACTGGGCTGCTTTAGTGGTGTGAAGGACTGTTTAGAGGCGACATGACCCAACGGCTTCAGCCCACTGTGTGGCTTTCTCTGTGCACTCACAGCCCTTTCCCATCGTTCTGCTGTCAGACTGGCTCTCTGCGACTCTCCTCTTTTCCTCCAGTCCCTTCTAGTGCTGCCCTTATGCTGCAGAAGTCACTGCTTTGAGCTGATTCCCATTATTTAAGCGGACCACAATTATGTCCATCAGTCACTAGCTCTTATAATCATATGTTTACAAATGACAACAATGCCAGCATTTTCATTCACTGGTTTAAAACAAATGCATGAAAATAAAAGAAAGCTAAAACATACTTTATTAAGACTTTAAACAGGTTGACAAAAAAAAACAACAAAAGCTCCAACTTCTGGTACCATAACATCATTATAAGGCAACGTTGAGTAATGTCTGTTTAGTAGAGCTTGGGTGGGATCCATCATCTGCTATGAAATAATAAGCCGTTAACTGCAATTATTTGTGTAGTAATTAATTAGCAAGTGAGATTTCATGTCTGTGATGAGACTCTGTGATGAGAACTGGAGATTTTAGGGATACACTGATGATTTGGCCCTAGACCACTTTTTAGCTTGAAAATGTCAGTGTAAAGTGTAAATTAGCTTAATTTTTTTTCTTAAAATGAAATCTATCAAGACAAATCATTTGAAATTTTAAAAAAAATAAGAAATAAGGATTATTTTCTTGCATTGGTCAGTACAAATTAGTTAAAACATGCAAGTGTCAACCATGTGCAGGAGATTTAGGAAGTGTTCTGTAATGACTATTCGTTCAAGATGGGCAATGACCTCTGGTCTACAAGAGACTGCTTAAAAACCCTCAATACACAAACACTACAAAAAATAAAGTCTCTTCTAGCACATCACATACTGCCTTGGATGACCACCTGTTCTATGGCGAAAGCTGGATTTCATGTCACTGATACGGTAGTCAACGTACTGTAGTCGATTCAGCTTTAGTTTATTTTCTGTAAACTGTTTTCACTTAGCCTTTAATACCCGTTTCACATTACGGTAGTAATAAATGGGTAAACCCTAACATTAGGCACGCGTTATGTAATGATGTATCGCAGTCTGCATATCAGTAATGAATACTATACATCATACTTAAGACAGCAGGGAGTGTCACCATCTGGCTACGCACACGAAGAGCACAACGCTTTGAGTAAAAAAGTGACAGGATTTATGGCACTTAAGATATTTTGGTGCTTTTCAATGTCTGTGATTAAAAAAGCTTTCTTTGTATAAGCACATACTTTTAATGTAACACTTTAGTTGGTCTGTCTGTTCCTCACTGTTTGAATTCTATATCAGAATGCTCAAAGAATATTTCCCAGTCTAATTGAAAGTAGGTGTAAAATGCAAATATTGAGTACTTTCTTGTGTTAATCCCTTAAACTCAAATGGTATACTACTAGTCACACAGTGAAAATTTCTACATTTGCATGTTACTCATTTAATATTTACTAAAAATACACTTTGCAAACAAATACATTTACATTATGTTCACCACTTCAGTACCTTTATATTGAAGTATTAAGCGACAGCCAATGGGATGAAACAGTTAATGAGTGCATTTAAAGTTAGAGGACAGTCTAGAATTTGACTCTGCATCACCATATAATGTTTATGAGACATATTTTCATTTATAGTTGTTCACTCAACAACTTTGCAATGTTTACAAGAATAAAAGTCTGCAGTTTATAAAATAAATGGATAAATGGATAATGGATAAAAGCCTTTGACTGGAGGTGTGTGTATAGCGCCCCAATAGAACTTGCAAATTATGTTTATATTAATTACATAGAAGCTACTGAAAAGCCTTAAAATGAATAGCAATTCTTGTAATGAACGGGTTAAAGTACTAGGCTGTAACATATGCTGAAGATTTAAAAGCTCTTATGTTGCGTGTGGAATGGGAAAGAAAGAGGCCCGCTGCATGCTGGAAGCAGGAGCTGAGTGTGAGGAGGTGAATTGGGAATCAGCGGCAGTGCCTCTCTCCTCTTCTTCACTAATTACTAATTGTCTGCCATCCACACAGTTCCCAAGGTGGCCGACACTGACCGACACCGCTCCTGGCTGCACTGCTGTAGTGTGTGTGTGTGTGTGTGTGTGTGTGTGTGTGTGTGTTTGTAGATAATAATTCACCTGTGTACCAAGAAAAATAGGGATGCCATATGTTAGAACCAACAAATTAAAACAAGCAAATGTTTTTTTCCCTTCTTTAAAGTTGCAATGTACATATATGCTATGTGGCAAAAAGTATGTGGACACCCCACCCATCTCATTATGCAGCAACATCATTTACTAAAAGACATTTACAATTAAATACATAACCATAGAATCTCCATATATATATATATATATATTAGGGGTGTAATGGTACAGAAAGGTCACGGTTCGGTTCACACTATAGTTCTGACATCACGGTTTGGTACGGTTCGGTACAGCGAAGTTAAGTAACAAAAAATTCTAAAGCATGAGCAGTGTATTAACCAGTAAACACACACTGTTGCTTATATTTTCATGTATGGATGACAAAAAACAACTTAATAGAAAATAGTAATTAATATTAGTCTTTATTATTATTAATATTAATATTAGAAAGTAAGTAAGATGGCTAAACTTTTTAAAGGTCGCTGTTTGTTTCCATATGAAACTGTTACAGAGCCTGTTCCTTTAAGGAACCATGCATGCTGGGGGATGTAGTTTTTCAGGGGTGTGTGCGTAGTAGTGCGGGGAAGTTTCTCTGAGGTTTCTTTTCATGCCTGCTCTGTTCGCGAGTGCTTTTCGCCACTCAAATTCTTTTTGAAGAAAGAAAATAAAAGCTCCCGTTCTGAGGGAGGAAAGCACAGACCTAGCTCCTCGTATCGTCGCATAATTTGAATCTGCTCAGTTGCCGAGCAAACGAGGTCTGGTTAGCAGCCGCTAATACTGAGGCGAGAAGGCAACAAAACTCACGCTTGTAAATTTAGTTCCGCATTACTTTAATCTCGTCTTCTCCGTCGTACCATGTACGACATCATTAACCGAACCGTGACCCATGTACCGTTACAAATCAAAAAATTATAGCATGCAAATGTTTTTTAATCCTCTACGGATTCAATGTACATATACACTATATGACCAAACGTATGTGGACACCCCACCTCACTATACAGCCACATTCGTTACTGAAAAAAAACATGCAGTACTATAAAATCAAGAACGCTGCCATACAATCTCCATAGAGAAACACTGGCAGTAGAATGGGTCATACTGAAGAGCTCAGTGACTTGGATGCCATCTTTGCCAAAAGTTTGCCGAGCTAGATCTGCCCCTGGTCAACAGTCGCCAAGTGCTAAAGCGTGTAGTGCATGAAAATGCCCATCCTGTTTTGCTTCACTCACTAGAGATCCGAACTGCTTCTGAAATTCACATTAGCACAAGAAATGGGTTTAGAGCTGCGTTCATTGAGCAAAACACATTTACAGGAAAAAAAATACACCTCAAATA
Organism: Brachyalestes nurse; assembly: GCA_037974405.1. Lineage (NCBI taxonomy): Eukaryota > Metazoa > Chordata > Actinopteri > Characiformes > Alestidae > Brachyalestes > Brachyalestes nurse. The sequence continues at coordinate 8,663 of JBBPCY010072679.1, forward strand.
CACACACACACACACACACACACTTGCTCTCTCGCAGTCTATTTCTCTAATTCTTTCTCTCTCTCTCTGTCTATTTTTCTGATTCTCTCTCTTGTTCTTTCTCTCTCTAATTATGTTTAATTCTCTCTCTCTTGTCGTCTATTCCTCTTCCTCTCTTTTTTTTCTCTCACTTTCTTGCTTTTATACTAACTGCATCCAGCCAAACGTTACCTCCTGCATCCATCTCCCTCTTGTTGTCGTCCATGGGTGCTTTTTTCCTTCTCTCTCTCATTTATCTTCTCTATTGATGTGTCAGTCCCGCGTTTCTCTCCTTCCTTTCATCCTCACTCTCTTATTTACCTGCTCTCTATAACTCTTTTTCGTCACTTTTGTTCACCTTCACTGTCGTTTTATCAATGTCTTTCTTTTTTTTCTTTCTTGCTTTCCTCCTTGGCTGCTTTTCTCCATCTGTCATCCTGGTTTTTGGATTTTTCATATCTTGACCATATTTTCCTCATTGACCTGCTTGTCTATTTAAACACAAAAGACATCGTTTTAACTCATTTCTTTTAATTCAGTTTATCTTCGTCCCATTTGTTTTTGGTTTTGTTTGTTTGTTCTCAGCAGTTTGTGTGTTTTCTTTTTTTTCATTTCATTTTTTTTAGATAGTTGAAACACATGGGGAACATGGACATCTGCATTTATTTGTTCATATTTATTATTTTTCCCCTCTTTTCTGCCTTTATGAAGGTGTATATATACTTTTGGTTTGACTTTTTTACATTTAGCACAATGTAAAAGTATCATTAGGTAGCTTCTGTCATGAGGTTGGAAAAGATTGGACAAGCATCCGGATGAATCAATACAATTTTTTTGTCAAATTATTCAAATAATAGGCCAAACTGTGGTCTGTACATGTATGAAATTAATGTCTGAATCTCATATCTGTTACTGCTCAACTTGAAACTGGAAGCTGGAACACTAACGCATGCATTATCTCAGAAATAGTTTTACAGATCTTTACTTTACTTGGTATGTAGATAAAATTTTTTGATTTCTGATGTAACTGAACACTCACTCCCACTCGGCTCACACCGTTAGCCTCGTACTTACAGACTATGTGGGTGAACTAGTTTGGTTGCACATGGCGGAAGAATACACAGTAATGCGGCATGTGAGGGAGCTTTCCTTTTCCTTTTTCTGAGGCTTAGTTGTGTTTTGTTTTTACAGCTGTGTTAGGATCGGTAAGGGGCTATGCTGTGTTTCGACACCAAAATTCGGGTTACACCACTGTCGAAGGAACGGATCTGTATTGTAACTCGAGGACCCCCTGTTTAGTCCTTGATGAAGTATGCAAACAACCTCCCATCACTTCCATCTGCGCTTGTTTAAAATCTTCCTCAAAAGCATTTTTATTAACATGGAGTTGCCTCACAATGCCATCACTATTCAGGGAATGCTTTACACTCAGTGTTGGAAGATTGGATTGGTTTCTCTTCAGCCACAAGAGCATTAGTGAAGTAGACTGAAGGTCAGATTACATTTTGTAAGTGAAAATAGGTACACATCCTCATGAGAGAACACACTTCACATTGTTAGGGTGCTGTTTATGTGCACTGACAAAATTCTGGATTTAAGTGTGTTCTCTATCTATACCTATGTTTCAGTGGGGGTGGACTAGGGGTGATGTGGCTTCTGCTGTTTCATTTTGCCATAAAATAATAATACGCTTCTGGCACAGAAAGGACTTTGAATGATGGCACTGTTGAGGTAAAGTGAGAGGAAGTCGTAATGGTCCAGTTGGTCAGTTCATTAAATATTAGTTTATAGATTAATGATAAAATCTGTACTTGTGACCCAGCTGCCACATTGGAGGGAATTCACCATCTGTGATGGTCTTAAGCCCTGCAAGACCAGAGCTGGAGAGCACTGTTTTATACCATATGAACACACACACGTAAGGAGGCTGTTGCACACAGTTGCTGCGCAGTGGTGTACAGTACTGCAATGACATCATTTCAGCTGCGCGACTTCAAAGGAGTCTGTGTTGTTGAAGCCTGCGGGAGAGAGAGAAGAGGAGAGACAGAGAGAGAGAGAGAGACAGACAGACAGACAGACAGACAAAAAGACAGAGAAAGAGAGAGAGAGAAAGAAAGACAGAGAAAGAGAGAGAGAGACAGAAAGAAAGAGAGAGAGGGGGGGGGGAGACAA
>JBBPCY010072680.1:0-10851 GCA_037974405.1 Brachyalestes nurse
TTATTATTATTATTATTATTATTATTATTATTATTATTAATAATAATAATAATAATAATAATAATAATAATAATAATGTTCAGGCCTAAACTAAAAAAGAATAGGCTCCCACAATTGCACATTTCAGACACCATTGTGTGTCCTTGAAGAGTGTAATAATGGCACATGCACAGTTTAAATGTCAATTAAGTGCTTGCATTGGCATTAAGGCCTGGTCCCTGAGAGACTGTCTGAAAATGAGTTTGTACCACAGCGCTGTAAGTGTTCTCCCCACTTCAGCACACCTCATTCATTTCATCAGCTAGTTCCTCATGCGTGTAACCAGGTGTGTCTGAGAAGGAAAAGCAGCAAAATGAGCCTCCACATCCAAGTCACAGCTATCATCAGTGATAGCAAAAGCATGCAGTAATTAGATGTTGCTTATTTCTCACTCGTAGCTCATTGAAACGTCAGAAGTTCAGACTTAAACCTCATACAGAAATGTAATGTAAACATAATTCAATGTGTAGCTCACACTGTAATTAAATGCGCAATCACGTAATTACATGTGAAGTTAAAGTTCAGTCAGAGCAATTACTCAGCCTTTGTTTTCTCACTAGTGTGTGTTCAGGAGTCAAGAAAGCACTTCTAGAGTTTCATAAGTGGCTTTTAAAGTACAGAATCCTTGCATCCTACAATCAAAGAAAATAAATTTTTCTGAGCTACTAATCCTGTGTGAATAGAACAGCCGCATCAGTAATAATTACTGATGTCACTAATAATTACTGGATCTTTCATTAATTTAATCCTGTGTGAATACAGCTTTCTCTTATTCTTCCCTTTCTCTTTCTCTCTTTTTCTCTCCTCAACTCTTTCACATCCCCTACTCCCCTCTCTGGCTTATCTAACTCTTTCTCTCTCCCTGCACCCCTTTCTCTCTCCTTCCCTCCTCCCTTGCTCTCACTTTTCCTCTCTCTCTCTCTCTCTCTCTCTCTCTCTCTCTCTCTCTCTCCTTCCCTACTCCCTTGCTCTCAATTTCCCTCTCTCTCTCTCTCTCTCTCTCTCACTCTCTCGCTTTCTCTCTCTCTCTGAAGTGTGAAGAGATGAAGTGTGACTTCATAGTCATGTGTGTGTGTGTGTGTGTGTTAGAGTGTTAGCCCTGGTGCTATTTCTGAAACCATGCTGTCATATCCCTTCACCCTGCACCGCCAGCATGCATTTGCTCTGCTTTAACAGTTTCTAGCCCCGTTTTGTCTAGCCATGCACACACACACACACACACACACACACACACACACACACTTTAAATAGACAAATCTATCAGTCTAGGTTGTGTGGCAACATTTCTCCAAACTACTCGAGCACAATGCCATTCAGACATCATGCTGTGAAAACACACTTCAGCTGTCTGAAATCCACAGCTGCCATGGAGCCGAGCTCGAGTAGCCAAACAGTGCCGCACTGTTTACATACACGGCTGTTCAAACGTCTGGGATTTTAGGAGATTAATCTTTTTTGCCGTTTTATTCAGAGATAAACTTTCATGCAGTGTCTGCTAAAATGTATTAACCTACTGTAGATCCGAATCAGAAATGTCTTCATTTTTGTTATGACAAGTTGCTTAAGCATTGTAAATAAACTCACAAGATGTCAGCGGTCCATAGAGAAACACACCTCTGAATTTCTCTGTTTAGGTTTGTTAGCCTAGTTAAGAAATACCAAACTTCTCTTTAATCACAATCATTTGATAACTTGTATAAATATATATTTCAAGAATAATGAAACGTTAGCATTGCCAGTCCACCTGGCAGTCTAAGTCTTTGGACTGTGGGAGGAACCCAGAGATCCCAGCAGAAACCCATGCAATCATAGAGAGAACATGCTAAAAGTCAGGCTACTCTGGTCAGCACTAACCGTTGGCCCACCAGGCCACCACTAATGATTTAGTTCATAATGAATTAATGAGTAATTCATACTGATCCGGATCACTCAGACTGATTTGTTGCCAGCGCAGTTCTCGACCCAGGTTTGTTCTGAGAAGTTTTGTTAAAGCTTTTCATCAGCCAGCAGGGGTAAAATTGCCTAGAGATGCTTGCTAAGGAACTTGCTGAGGGACTTGCTGAGAGTTATCTTGCAAATGGTGAGAAATTTACTATGATTTTTACCACTGAAAGTAAATTACATGGTGTATCTTATAATGTCTAACAACTAGTGTTGCCTCTCATGACTCATTGTTTTATCATGTTATAGAATCCAAACTGAACAATAGTGTAGACTAGTGTAGAAAAGAGTGTGATCATCACTTAATCACCCCGTCTGCTTGAGCCTGCCACCTCTCTCTCTCTCTCTCTCGCTCCTTCCTTTGATCAGGATGTAAACAGCAGCAAGGTCACTCTCTTAAATGTGCGCTGTGATAAGATGAGTGCGGCGTAGTTAATCCTTTCAACATGCTGATGAAGATTCTGTCCTAGTGAGAAAGCTTGAACTATAGAGTTATAGTGTGTGTGTGTGTGTGTGTGTGCGTGTCTTAATTATGCTTGTCCTCAGCTTGACCCCTAAGAGAAAACGACAAACTCATTGACATGCGGAAAGTCTAACCAACTTAAATCTCCACTTAGAGCAGTGAATGAGGCAACAGTGTGTATGTGTGTGTGTGTGTGTGTGTGTGTGTGTTGATTAATGTGTGATTAACTGTTCTGTTTGATGAGTCTGGTTGCAGGCTTTAATTGAGCTTTGCTGAGCTCAGCACTGGTGTGTTTCTCTTCTTCTCTCTGGTTTCCCCCTTCTCTTTCTCCACATCTGAGCAAATGCTGGGCCTGAGAGGCTCACACTGAACTCAAGCCATGGACACACACACATAAGCGTGCAAACACACACACACACACATATAGACACAGGCTAGAGAGCATAATACTCGAGCCAAAAGGAAAGAGACCGTTCAAAGTCAATTACACTCTTACAAATTAAAGTTTCTTAATGGTTATTGGCTTGAATGTATGATCCTATGAAGTTACATGATGTGGAAGTTATTTAAAAGTTCTTCACCTTCAAAGATTTCATTTACAAAACGGAACCTTTAAAGAATAATTCACTTGACTGTCCTCAGAAGAACCAGTGGTAATTCGAAAATAACAGCTGTCCTTTACATTGTGATAAAATCCATAATGAATGGAGCAATAGAAATGACTACTTTGAAAAAAAGTTTTGTTACATTAACTTTTGTATAAACCTAAGAACTTTATTCCTACATTTGAATAATGATATTGTATTGGTCAAAGAAGTGTGAGAAAGAAGTGACAGCAACGGATCTGACCTAAGTACAGAAGGATTTTGAGCCTTGACTAAGTTTGTAGTTAACAGTTATAATGTTTTAAACTATGAATTTGACTGCATTGCTATTGTGGAAGTAACGTTTCAGTCAGTAAAACTAACTACCACATTTACCACGTCAAAATATTCATTAACATAATGATGGACCAGTGGTGTCACTGAAGTACAAACAGTTTAAATTCATTTTTGCTGGCTTCTTCCAGAACAATGTGCACATGTTTGTGTTTTTAAAACTGAATAGTAAAATTAAATATGCAGAGCCTTTGTTTTTCTGTTTGTGTATTTATTATTGATTTGAACCAGTTCAAGGATGGCTCAACCCTCTCAGTGTTCTGGTGGTATTATCAGCAATACCAGAAAACATATCAGAATTCTTTAGTTTTTATCTAATTTAGAAGCAGCTCTTCAAAATGCAGGAACTCTAAACTCTAAAAAGTTTAGATTCAGCAAACTCAGAGGTGTCTTCAGTCGTTATGTTGTTTTTATACATTTTGTGAGGTTCTATAAGACCTCTTGTATGTGTGTGTGTGTGTGTGTGTGTACATATGCATGTGATTGTGAGTGAGAAGAACAGAGAGTACGAATGGCAAGATAGAAAATGAAGGAAATAATGATAATCGATGATTTCATTTTGTTCTCTCTCTCTCTCTCTCTCTCTCTCTCTCTCTCTCTCTGTAATAACACACACATGCTCTTTGTGGGCCATGGCCTTTTACCCAGAATGCAATACGGGACAAACGGAGCTCACAGGAGCACAACTCATTTTTAAAAGAGCAGACTGGCTCAACCCTGACCTCTACACACACACAAACACACACACACATACACACACACACACACTGACTGAGTTCACGCTGGACTGAAGCTTCTGGCAGACTGAATCCCTGGTTGCCCCGGTTACCGGTGCACTGACGCGAAGCAGAAAAAGGATGAACCTGCTCGGAATGTGGATGAAGATCACTTACTGAACGCGTCAATTAAAATGACTCCTGTGTGCACACATGCATGAGTGGAAAAGTGCACGTTTACAGTATGTACTATTCAGTGGGGGTGAGCATGTGTTCGCTTTCAGTATTTTCATTTTTAGGACAAAAATTTCCTTTTCTATTTGGAAGGTCTATTTTCAGAAAAGTTGAGATACTCTAGTCTAAATATAGACTGTGATGCTTTGGAAATGACAGCCCGTAATACATTAAAAATAAAACAAAGACAACATATCAAGCGTTGAAACTGATAAATTGTAATATTTAGTATTTAAAGTATGTTCATTTTGAGTTTGATACCAAAAACACATTTCCATTAAGTCTGGATGGGGAAACAGACTGGAAAAGTTGTGTGATGCTAAAAAATTAAAACACCTGTTCAAACATGTTACTACTAATATATTAGCAACAGGTAAGTAACATAATTGGGTATAAAAAGAGTATCTCAGAGAGGCAGAGTCTCTCAGGAGAAACTCTCACTCTGTGTACTGCAGGGGTACACAGTGTATGTAATTTGGAAATTTCATCTACGGTACATAATAGCATTGAAAGATTCAGAGAATCCGGAGAAATCTCTGGACGCAAGAGACGAAGCCGAAAACCAGTACAGGAAGGCCATGCTCTCCGGACCCTCTGGCACCACTGCTTTAAAACAGACATGAAATCACGGCATGGGCTCAGAACACTTTTTTGATAACCATTTTCTGAATAGTAAGGATATATTATACAGGAATTAGGAGTGACATATCCTGTCATACAGACAATATCTTTTTTAAGGAAGGCCTTGCTTATTTCAGTAGTAGAGGAGTCCAGCTGCCTGCCGTCCAGACCTGTCACCCACTGAAAACATTTGGCACATCATGAAACAAAGAATACAACAGAAGACACACTGAAACTGTTGAGCCACTGAAATCCTGTGTCAGGCAAGAATGGGACAAGGTTTCACTTTCAAAACTCCAGCAAGTGGTCTCCTAAGTAGAAGAAGAGGTGATGCAACTCAGTGGTAAACATGTCCCGTCCCAACCTTTTGGAAACATGTTGCTCTGGCATCAAAATGAGCAAAAATGTACTAAAAAAAAAAAGATTTCTTTGTTTCAACATTTGAAGTACATCATCACATATTGATATTTTTAGGCAAATTGATATTGTATTAAAATGTGTGTGTATAGAGTAAAAGACACAAACAGGGGAAAAAGTAATGACAGTGAAAGAAGTTGCTGGTTTGATTGGATCGAGATAAAGTACGTCATAATAAATCACACTCAACCACCTCCTTTTATAAGTCATTTGCTAAAGAGCTTGGCTTTCTGAGAAACTCTCCAGAAAAGAAGAGCCAAAACAATCTACCACTGCAGTCAGAGAGAAGGAGAGAGAGAGAGAGAGAGAGACAGAGACAGAGAGATGCAGAAAGGTTTTTAATTGGCTTTCGGGTCAGTACAGCTCCGCTTAATGAGCCTGTTAATAAGCCTTGTGCACTGAGAAAAGAAAAGAACAGAAAAGAAAAGAACAGAAAAGAAAAAAAGAAAAGAACAGAAAAGAAAAAAGAAAACAACAAAAAAGAAAAGAACAGAAAAGAATGAAGAAGAAATTAAATTAATGTATTAAATATGTAAGCCTAGATTTGGACTAAAATGGTCAGATCAAGAAAGAAATGAACTTCTTAATCACACACATACACACACGCACGCGCACACACACACACCGAATGTCCATGAATATGCTGAATGCATCCATTTTTCCTTTAAAATGGACTGTTTTTATAAAAATTGCATTAATATAACATTGCTGTGAAAACAACATTTTTGATCTAAAAAAACTAAAAAGATCACCAGAGTAAAAAAATATTCTTGACTTCTTATGAAATATATTTTTTATCATTTCTTTTGGACTTTAGACATTCAGTTTGAAGGACAGCAGGCATGCTCAAATACTGTGAATGGACATACAAGATTTTGACAGTAATAACAGCTATAACTAGAGAATACAGTATTCTGTATTAAAACTGGCTTAAACACGGAAAAACTGACTGAATAACCACATTCCAGATAAACACACGCCGAGAGAGAAAGAAAGAAAGAAAGGTGTTGAAAGCACATTTGATATTAGCCACTGCTCTATAAATGCTACCTTTAATAAAACAGTTTAACTGTCTAGGCTGAGTTTAATGTCTAAATATTAAATCTAGGCTCTTTCTCAATAAGCTTATTCAATCAATATCACTGTTTTTACAATTTACCTTCTAGGATTATTAGATTCATCTCATGCATTTCTGACTAAAGTAAAGCAGCGCACTTGAGAACCTACAAGTCTTGTATAATAGGTCCTGTTATACTTTTAAAACTAATAGCTAATGAGATAAACACAATAAAGCTGAATTAAACGTTTCCATTTGAAGATTAGGGTGCAGACAGTTGCTCGTTCTCTGTGCTGCTCTGGGTCTGCTATCACCACAGTGCTGTGTCAGATGGTGTCCCACTAAAGCCAGGGATTGCTGTGAGCGCGGCCGGAGCGGGGTGGAGCTGGGCATTAGCCTTTATGACCGAGTCTGGCCTGTAGCTCTGTCGCAGCCTGGGTCAGCCTGGCTAGTTTTGTTTTCCCCCTGGCTCTGAGCCAAACCTGATGATCCATTTTAACACCAGCGAGCGTTTAGTCAGACAGTTTGTGACGTGCATGAAGCCACTGAGGCCTTCAATGGACAAAAGCTGTGTGTGTGTGTGTGTGTGTATGTGTGTGTGTGTGTGTGTGTGTGTGTGTGTGTGTGTACATACAAGACATTCGCTGCCATCCTACTCATGTCTCTCTATTGCCACGGCAACAGAAGAAAGGCTGGTGTGTCAGAAACCAGCCAGCGAACAGCGGACACTGGGGATGAGCTGCTTTACCCACTAAAAGCACAATAATGAGGCACATTTACAACACAGCAAGATACGCAGTTCGACTTTTTATGCTCATAATGTTTCACAAACATATTTTAACGCCTTACAATCATGAATGCAGTAATCATTAGCAAGAATTCCTTGTATTTTTTAATTCAAGAACAAAACATGGGTCCAGATTTCTTCTTGAGTCTCTCAGCTATTGAGTTTGTTAAATACTATAAGCAGCGCTTGATTTAACCCCATTCTCACAGGGGGTATTTTTATTCTGGCAGTACTGTAATTTTTAGATGTCAAGAAAGCTGCAGTTGCTCGTTTTATCTCAGCATGGACATCTTGAATTGTTTTGAACAGCAGGGGATTCGCATCCCTTTCCTTTCACAGCTCATTGCTCACTAGCAGCTCAACACAGAGTCACATACCACAAGCAGAAAGCCAACAGTGCTTAGTTCATCTGATAACAGAGCTATGAGGAAACATATTTTATTTGATTATACTAATTTAAAATAGTCAAGTCAGTTTATATTCTGCCCGCAGAACGATGGCTAGGGGGGCCGTTAGAAATATAATTGTTTTTATTGCATTTTTATTGCCATTTGATATTTGTTTTAGTTTTTCTAAGTAAATATGCAATCATATTTGAACCCATATTTGTCATACATGAAGCCACCACAGCACACAGATGTGAACAGCACAAAATTCTTTCTCTGCATTTAACCCATTCACACTGTGGCCCCGGGCCAATATGTCCGTGGCAGGTTCATGCAAGTGCTCCTCAGCTGGCGCTGTCCAGGGTGCTGAAGTGGACGGGAGTTACCACTGGTGAAACCCAAGAGGAGACACTCCCCTTCAGCACTTCTGTTTAGGACCAGCGAATAGCACGTGGGAGAAAGAGGAGCACCCTAATGAATGAGAAGAGTGGGCCCTATATAAGAGACCATCGGCAAGGAGGAGGAGGAGAACGAGGATCTCCCCACATAGACTCCCTAATTAACGACTCTTTGCTATTCTTCCCAACACAAGCTCCAGCCCAGATGACTCACCTTGGTCCCGACTTGAATGCTTGTACCCTCTGGGACCACACTGCAAACATCGTGCACCATAACCCCAAGCACCTTTCAGCACCTCACCTATCCCTACCGAGCACCCTCCCTTCATCTTGTAAATAAAGCTGCACCACTCACCTACCGGGGTGGCTGTCAACAGTGAACTGTCTCAAGGGTACCTCAGTAGTGTCACTGGGATTCGAGTCCTGGGATTCAAAACCACAACCTTCTGGTTGCAGGGGCAACACCCTAACCACTAGGCCACCATCTGCCCCAAATCCTCAATAAATACTTGATAAATAGCAAATAACAGGTTCAAATTGTTATATGCCATGTTGTTAGTTACTCAGCCATAGCTGCAGCTATGATTTTCACAAGGGGGATGTTGGGGGAAGAGGGGTTGGTGACATAATAATTTGTTTGATAATAAATGAAATAATAATAATAAATTACAGGAGTGCTTTGATATTATATACAGTATTATATACAGTAATAAAGGCTGGATCTCAAAATGCTTCTTATTTTCTATACGGTGCACTATGTAAGTTATAAAATTCTAAACAGTGCTCTATTTGTCCTGCATGGAACACACATGGCTGAATCCCAAAAGACTATTTATTAAACATATATGCACTATTTGGATGCAGCAGCCAATATTTTAACTCCTACGTAGTGTAACGCATACAAAGTAGGGAGCCATAAGAGACACAGCTACAATAATAAAATAAATCTCTGGAGCAGTTTTACGTGGTGATTTATGTGATTACCTGCCACCATAGTGATTATCAGAAAACAGTCGTGTACAGACGCCTACTCCCTAAATCAAGTATTGTTACTTTGATGATTCAGAAGTACCTTCTCTAAATCCAACTTAAATATATTAGGTCAACAAATTCTAGCAACTGCAGTGGAACATCTAGAGCTTCTATCAGCACAGGCACTTAAGTTTATTAGATGCTGTTCTGAGATTTTAAAGTAATTAAATTAAGCACACCAATAAAAACTCTTTCACCAACTTAATATAAAAAGTAACTGAATAAAAGTATATTTGGTTTCTCACAAAGAGCTTTGAGTAGAAGTAAAAGTATTATATAACAATTCTCAGGGAAGAAAAAGTATTTTGTAGTTCTGCAACATAACATTGAGATGATCTAGATAATTCTGTCTTAGCCATCTGTGTGCATTTGCTGAAATAACACATGAAAGTTTAAAATGACCTTTTGGTACAGGATGAAGTCAAAGTCAAAGTAAACTATTGTAAAACAAAAATAATTTTCTTTTACCTTCCATATTTTACCTGAGACATATACAACAATCAGCCATTACACTAAAACCACCTACCTAATATTGTGTAAGACTCCTCTTTCCATTAGAACTTCTAAGACCCTTGAAGTTGATCTTTGGTATTTGGCATGAGACCTTAGCAGCAGATCCTTTAAGTGCTGTAAGCTGCAAGGTGGGGCCTCCATAGAACAGCTACCCACACAGTGTGTTTTGTTTCCATTTTTCACAGCCAAACTTAACTTTTTCAGTAATTTGTGCTACAGCAGCTCTTCTGTGGGACTGTACCAGATGGACTAGCCTTCAATCCCCACATGCATCAATAAGCCTTGGGCATCCATGGCCCTATTGTCGGATCACTGGTTGTCCTTCCTTGAACCACTTTTGGTAGGTAGTTACTACTGCATCCTGGGAACACCCCACAAGGCCTGCCATTTTAGAGATGCTCTGACTGAGACGTCTAGCCTTCACAGTTTGGTCCTTCTCAAAATAACTTCTATATATTAATGCTGGGCAACAATTACATTTTTAATTAATCGCATTGTTATATGCAAAATGAAATAATTAATTCAAAAGTAGTGTATTGCGCTCTTTTATTTTTAAAGTACTGCTATATGAACAAATGGGCAACAAAATTTGGTTTGCAAACTCTTTAGACAAAAAAAGAGTTTTTTTAACAGCAGTGTTTTTTTTTTAAAAAAACGTCCCATTACTTTTGTCCAAATTAAATGGACAAAGTAGTGGATATATAATATCTACAAAAGTAATGACATGTTATATGGACAAAAGTTAAGTAAATAATGCCCAGCTCTAATATATATATAAAGTAATGGGGCGCTCGAACCCCGCGAAAACCAGCCGAGACCTGAAGCGCTATCTTCTTGATAGATTTCATATAATGATATAATCAATGATATTATATTCACCTGTCAGTGGTTTTAAAGCTATGGCTGATCAGTGTATCTTTTGTAATTGAGGGGCAGGTGAGGTCATTGTTTTCTGCCAGTAGTTACAGTCAGTGTGAGTTCTGGTGTGGTAGACATCCAATGTGTTCTAAAATGCTGTTGACTATTGATGTAGCAACACCACAACTCCCACTACCCCCACTTATGGGCAGGAACAGTCCTAATGGAGCATCATTAAAGAGAATAGCAAGATCAGACAGCACAGAGACGGAGCCGCCACAGCACACGTTCAATCAAATCCAACAACACAGACCTGCAATGGACATTCTTTCTTTTCAGTGGTTTATAGTTTTGTGTAAAGGCCACATAGCATAGGGGAGAGAGGGAGAGAGAGACAGACAGAGAGAGAGAGAGACAGCGAGAGAGAGAGAGAGAGAGAGAGAGAGAGAGA
>JBBPCY010072681.1:0-10850 GCA_037974405.1 Brachyalestes nurse
AACAATCCCACCATAATTCCATTCGCCCCACACCCCAACAATTCCCCCATAATTCCATTCACCCCACATCCCAACAATCCCCCATAACTCCATTCGCCCCACACCCCAACAATCCCCCATAACTCCGTCCCCTGAAAACACACATATACTCTCTCTCTCTCTCTCTCTCTCTCTCTCTCTCTCTCACACACACACACACACACTCCTCCGTTTCTGGTCCACCTGTTTGTTTTTAGGCGGTGTGCGTGTTGGGTGGGTTGTTCTCCCGTGGCTGCGGTCATCCCGGACACACACACACACACACACACACACGCACACGCACACACGGCCACTCCAGCTCCGGAGAACTCAGCACGAGTGCACATCACACACGCGCGCGCACGGCAGGTGTCCCGGAGACACGCGCCGCAGCCGTCTCGCTCTCTGATGTTCTGATCTGAAGAAACATCCTTCGTTTCTGACTGTAAGGTGAGTGTGTGTGTGTGTGTGTGTGCGTGTGTGTGTGTGTGCGTGTGTGAAGGCTGCCCACATGGCTGTGCTCTGACAGCAATGCGGTTCGGTCCACTTTTGCCTGCTCTCCTGCTGGAGCAGCCTGGACTGTGAGTGTGTGTGTGTGTGTGTGTGTGTGTGAGAGAGAGAGATAGAGATAGAGATAGAGAGAGAGAGAGAGAGAGAGAGAGAGTATGTGTGTGAGAGTGTGTTTATAATCATGTCAGTCTGGACTGTGTCTCTGTCTGTTTTGAACCTGATAGAGGCACATGTGTGTCAGGCTCGTGCCTGTTTTGTGCTCATTTCACTGTTTTGTCTATTTTAATCAGCCTTGTTCTGTGTTTGTGATTTCTAAACACTTTATTGTTGTTTCTAACTGGTTTGTGCCCAGTTGAGTTTGGTTTATGTCTGTTCTATACTTGTCTGGGATTATAAATGCCAGTTTTATGTTTTTTGTTGTTTCATTATAACTGTTGTCTAGTGGTTTATTATATAACAATCATCACAGTATGTAACAGTTGGTAAAACAGAATGTATAATTTATAACTGTTTTATAATAAAAAAGTACATAACAGTGTGTAACAGTTAGTAACAGTTGGTAAAACAGAATATAACATTTATAACTGTGTAATAATTAAAAAGTACAACAGTAACGGAATGTAATAGTTGGTAAAACAGAATTTAACACTCGTAACTGTTTTATAATATAAAGTACATACTACTATGTAATAATTGGTTGCTGTAATATTGTAAAACAAAATGTAACATTTATAACTGTTTTATAGTAAAAAAGTACATAACTGTTACACACTGGTTTACTATATTATACTGCACGTGACAGTTGTTATTGTTATAAAATAAAACAGTATATAGTAGTTCTAACTTTTATTTTATTATAGTTATGACTGTTACAGACTCGTTATAACTGTTACAAACTGTCTTATTTCTAATTTAGCTAGGTTTATGTCCATTGTGTGCTTAATAATAATTGTTCTGTTATGATTTATACTCAGTTAATAACTATTGTGTAAGCCCAGTTTAGCTTAGTTTAGGTTATGTATGTTTATATTTATATTCTAGTTTATTCTGTGTGCGGTGTATTTCTGAAAATGTATATATATATATATATATATATATATATATATACACTACCGGTCAAAAGTTTTAGAACACCTCAGTGTTTCAAGCTTATTTTTATTGAAATTCAAGGAGTTCAAGTCCAATGAATAGCATGAAATGGTACAAATGACAGTGTTGAACTGCTAGAGGTTTTAAAATTGTAAGGTTACCCAGAAGTGGGAAATAATTCTGCAGCGCCATGCAGGATCCTCTGGTAGCTGCCTAGTTGGTCGGGTTCGTCCTACAGCAAGATAGTGAACGTCTGCAACATAGTTGGGAAGAACTTTCTGTAGAATGAACAGTGAGACATTGAACCGCTTGAATTTCAATAGAGAGAAAGAGAGAGAGAGATAGTTACATGTATCTATATACATATTTACTACACATAGATATGTGTGTGTGTGTGTTTGTGTGTGCATGTTTATTACTATATATATACATATATATATATAATAGCATATAATAAAAAGCCAACTTTCATATTCCAACTTTTCAACTTTCATATTCAAACTTTTTGGCTGGAACGTCTTGAAAGGTTTGAATGTTGATGAGTGCTGACATCACAGATCATGGGAATAAAGTGTGTGGGGTTTGGCCTCGTTCCCCAGTGTGATTCCTCTTCTTTGCACTCCAGCAGGTTTTCTCCACCGGATCGCTGAGTCCAGCCTCCTGTAGGTGCTCAGTTACGCCGTGGAGGGGGATGTTTCAGTTTCCATTCTGATCCAGACACACTTACTCACTCACACACACTCTTTCAAACACACACCATGGGTCTGGGACAGTCCAGTAGATCCTCTGTCAGCGAGGACACTGAGGAGGGTGAGTAGTGAATTTTAATCAGTTAATTTAAATTTTTTAATGACAGCTTTTAAATCAGCTTGTTAAATAGCACTCCATTTATATAATTCAGGTACCTCTGTCATTTTATAGACAGAACCTTTTTTATAGATAATAGTGTGATGGGAAGAATCACTGAGAAAAAGGACTAACGAGGAATTCCTACAAGTTTTCAAAATGTCTATATCATGTAAACAAAGTCGTTCAGAGTGGTTTAGTATGAAGTACTCTGTTCTGCTGAAGCTCACTGTGTCACATTTGTGGTGAATGGAACCAGACGTCTTAGTACAGAAAGCTAAAACACTGGCTTATGCCCGGACATTTTTTAACAATAGTTTTGAGAAGCTTTTGGCATGTTTATACATATTTATAAATCCTTTCATGGCAAAGAGAGACATGCAAGAGAAAATTTGCCATTATTTTAGCAAATAATTGGGTTGAATTTGTTTTGCAGGAAAAAAATATCAGCCATTTATCTAGAATTGGCGCTCATTTTTATACCGGTTGTTAATTAAAAGAGGCTTAAGTGATTGATTAAATGCAAACATTCACTAATCTTGAAACAATGTATTTGTATTTATACATACACTGTTGCTATTTGTAACAATGTGTTGACTCTCTATGTGACATTTTCTCATTATTTTTGACTATTTCAGTCACGATATGTTAGTCATGGCTGCTGAGACAACAATCACAGCTAAACGTCTTCATGTCTGATTTCATATTTCCATTTGTTGAGGATTTTTTTCTAACTCATCCTCAAAGATGCTTCTTCACTTTTTTGATGTTTCACCTGTATAGTAGCAGTTGTACCTTTGATTGTGTTTTTAAAGAGGTACTTATCTATAAACATGGAGCAAATATGGAGAAAAAACAGGCTTCTGTCGGTCACTACAGTGGTTTTATCTGTGTTATGTACCTTTTTTATTATTAGACTTTGTGTGACAGTAGACTCTGTGTGACAGTGCAGTCATAACATAAGCAGTTTTGTCGGGGATCAGTAATTTTTTTTCTGATTCGGATTCTAATATGCTTAGTGAGGAATTAACAGTACCTTTAAAAAACATTATTAGGATGAACCACTGTAGATGTTTTGGAGATGGTTTAACTTTAGATCAAACTCAAAATATAAATTTAATTCCAATCCGGAAGCGATATATAATGAGGACCATCAAAGTGTGACTTTAATAGTGTTTACAGGGAGGAAAATATGTTTCTGTTGTTTTAGATGACATGGGCCCTTTAAGAGTGCAGAGTAAGAGGGTGTGTGAAGTTTGGGAAGTTTAGAGTCGTTGTGAGGAAGCTCAAGGTTTTACCTTGACACTGTTACAGCTCTATCAGGACCAGCCGCACAGCAGGCTGCCCTATATTTGCTGCCCACACACCTGTGTGTATGTGTGTGTGTGTGTTTGTGTGTGTGTGTTTGTGTGTGTGTGTGTTTCATATGCGTTTATTGCCTCCTATTGTTCTTCTGAGCCTCTGTTGCGGGACTTTATAATGTGGTTAAAAGCTATTTTTCCCAAGTGTAGCCAGACCAGTGACTTAAAATAAAGATAAACAATGTTGTAAGCACAGGTAAACATCTCTCAAAACAACATTTGTGCATGTTTTGTAAATGTGACTTTAACATTAATAGAATCAAAAGGATTTTTGCTCACTATTTTCAGCTTGAAATATAATAATTAAAATACAAATTATTCATTAATGTGTGAATTCACTTACTAGTTCATACTTAATACGTTTGGTTACTCAAGATGATTAGTCAACCCTGTTCCTGGAACACAGTGTCCCTTACGAGATAACTGGAAAACCCTTCAATATGTTTTCAGTGTGTACCATGTTAACACCACACTATAGAATTACAGTTTTGTTGGGTTGTTTTACTTTAACAAGTTCTAAACAAAAGCCATTCCTCAACAGTGTTGGGCAGTAATTTTATTATTTTTTTTAGTAACGCAGTAATCTAACGCGTTATATTCTAAAATTCATGTAACGTTGCGTTATTAATAAAATCAAGTTCACAGTAAACTGTCAGCGGCAGGCAGATGTCTGTCTGACAGGCTCACGCGTGACCTCATTTACGGGAGACATGCGTTCGACAACAACTCAAATGAAAATAAACACAGCACGGAGAGTCAGAAGTTCACGTTCAGTAGCTGGAAATATAGCCATTACTTTAAATTCATCTCAGTTAAAGGCAATAACATTATGTGAGTTGTCGTAGGTTTGTAACACTTAATAGTAAAGTGTGTTTGACTTAAGAGTGTGTTTGAGTGACTTTAGAGTTTCTTTAGAGGGTGGGGAAGTAACTAGTAATCTAACTAGTAATGTAACTAATTACTTTTGAAATAAAGTAATCACATTAGTAATTTGATTACTTTTAAAGGGAGTAATCAGTAATCAGTAGTCTAATTACTTTTTTAAAGTAACTTGCCCAGCACTGCTAACAAGTCCCAGGCTGTCTCTGGAAGCAGCTCCACATCTGTTGTTTTGGAAAGGGTTGTTCCACAAAGCTCATATAGGTGTGATGATCAGATGTCCCCACACATTTGGCCATATAGTGTATTTTAGCACAGTGTATTTAATAACAATAAATATGTAATTAAATATCAGTTTGAAATATTGCTTGATTCCTTAATGATCAAGCAGATTCAGCAGTTGTAGTATAAACTATATATGTATATATGTGTGTGTGTGTGTGTGTATGTGTGTGTGTGTATGTGTGTGTGTGTGTGTGTGTGTATTTGCATATTATATGTATATAAAATAACTATATTAATATATTATATCTATATACATTACTTTATCATTATCATTTGTATTATTATTAACCTGTAAGATGACCAAAACAGTGAGTCACATTTATCAGATACATAAGTGTAGACGTGCAGCCACTTGTGTGCAAACATTTGAACTATTTGCATTTTTTTAACATGCTGAAGACTTTTGCAGGTTAGAGAGATTTATTTTTTCAATCAGGTCAGGTCTTTGAATTGCAGGTGTAAAGTTTCTACAGCACTGACACTGGCGCACCACTGCGTGGAAAAAAACGGATCAGGTTGCGAGATGCACTGGAAGACATGCCACACTGAATGAGAACATCTTTTCACTCTAAAATCTAGTAAAAGTAATGTTACTTCTGTGAAAGGAGAAGAAAAACAAAGAAAAAAGTACAAAGGAGTAGAAGTTCAAAGTGATACAGGCCAATGCAGCATAAAAGCACTAAAAACAAACAACTTAATGACAAGAAATGTGACTAATTTGAAAAGTAGAACATTCTCCTCACTGAAATTCTTCATTTGACGTAAAAGTGTAATTTGAAAATTGTACGAGTGAATGAATGAAAAAATGAACAAATTGATGAGCTTAATGAAAGGTTGGATGAATGGATGAATAAACTAATTAATTAACGGATGGGTGAATAAATTAATAGATGAATGGATGGATGATAGATGGGTGAATAAATGAATGGTTGGATAGATGGATTACTGAATGAACAAATGAATGAATTAATGAGTGAATAAACGAATGAGTGAATGAATGAAAGAATGAAAGTGAATAAAGCGAATGAGTGAATGAATGAATCAATGAATAGGTTAACGAATAAATGGATGAATGGATGGATGGATGGATAGATGGATGGATAGATGGAAGGATGATTATATGGATGGATAGATTGATGATAGACGGGTAAATTATTGAATGGTTGGATGGATGACAGATGAATAGATTATCGAATGAACTACAGTTCCAACTCACCAAATCTTACACGAGTGAATCCTGATGACCTGTGAAAATCACACAAAAACTTAATTCAAGAAAAATAGGTGCACACACTCTGAACAGAAGAGCCAGAAGTCCATCACATGCACTACTGCCTTGCAGGGACTCACCTGGACGGTAGAGGAGGCTTCACAGGGGGTCTCTGGTGATTATCATGTCTTCCTTTGCTTCTTAATTTACCTTGTTTACCCATATTAGAACATTATTGATCACTGCACGCTAGAGGCTGGAGCAAACTGCGCGGGAGTCTGTCAGGACACAGGTCTGGTGAGAGCCCGGGAAAGTGCAGATGTTCGCCACCTGCTGGTTACCTTGAAAATAGCCTGACCTCGATCCCATCCAGCACCTTTGGGATGAACTGGAACGGAGATTGTGATCCAGACCTTCTCGCCCACCATCAGTTGCTGTACAGATGCTCCACAGGATGAATGGACACAAATTCCCACAAAAACATTCCAGAATATTCCAATAAGAGTGCATGTTGTTATAGCTCCGGGGGGGTGGGGGGTGGGGGAGTCCTTTTTAAACTCTATGTATTTAACATCCATCTATTCTTTAACCTGTCCATTAACCTATTGATTCATCCAGACCGTGTTCTGTTACTCTGTGGAAGAGAGCGTGGTGTTTTTTGCAGCTGTGTGCTGGGAAAAGTGGTGAAGACAGCTGATACCAACAGGCTAAATAGGCTGATCAGAAAAGCTGGTTCTGTTTTGGGTGTCAGACTGGAGAACCTAACGGGGGTGTCTCAGAGGAGAATGCTGAAAAAGCTTCTCAGTATCATGGATAGTCCCTCTCACCCCATGCACTTTACGACTTTACTGAAGTTAGCTCCTTATTCACAGCTCCTTATTCGAAATTTTCGTTCCGCCTTAAATACTGCTCTCCATGCTGCAATATCGACATTTCGCCTGTAGGGGGGAACCTTTACTGAGGTTCACATTCAGAATTATGTTGCCTTTTTATACAGATTGTTTCATAAATGCATGTAGAGAAATAAAAATCTTTACATGGCAAGCATCTCTTTTCACTCAAAATCTTAAACTATTCTGCAACTTTTAAATCCTTGGAACCTGGCTCATAAAGGCATGAGCAGCAATTTAAAAGCAGGAAAATTCCTTAAATGCTTTGGTCCACTGAAAACTCACTTGTTCAGGTTAAAATAGGATGTGTAGAGCCAGTATCACTTGTTACTGATTTGGACCAAAACTTTCTTCATATTCACATTGGCTTATAATATATGGCAACTTCTTGGCAGGAAAGGAATGAGTTAAAGGCTTTGGTCCACTGAAAACTCACTTGTTTAAGGTAAAATAGGATGTGTAGAACTAGTGTCACTTATTACTTATTTGGACCAAAACTTGCTTCACTGTTAAATCCACGTGTGAACGTAGATAGCTACAGTTGTGTTCATTATTATTATTTGTGATCAACACATTACAACTGCCAAAATAGAATTTATGAAAATTTATTAACTTTATTTAAATAAAACAGATTAATAAATTAAGATAAATTAGTAAAATACGTTGTATGTATAAAATTTAACAAATGTAAAATACAATGTAATCAAATAAACTTTTTTAATTATTAAAAACTATGAAACAAACCATTCCTTGTCAATAAATAACACATCTGTTACTATAGCTCTAAATTGTTTCACAAAATATTCTGAGTTGCATGTCATCAACTACGTTTTGTAGAAATATTTGCATATTATGAGGAGCAGAAAAAAAGAAGGACAGTAGTTTCCTGCGCTCATCTTGATCCATGTCTACATTTTCTATGTTCAGAGGGGAGTTAAAGGCACTGCCAGTGTTGGACATGACCAGAGAAGTGGAAAAAAAGTCATAGAAAATGTAGACATGGGTCAAGATGTGCACAGGAAACTACTGCTCCTTCTTTTCCCCACAAGACAGTTTTTACTCCAATGGAAATGTTGTGTTACATCTAAAACTAAATAAAAAAAGATTACACAAAATAAAAAGTAAAATGCACCCATAAAGTCACTGTTGGTGATAAATTGTGTCACATTCATTTCATTATCTTAGGCATAGCAGTGGGTTTAAAAACAGGCTGATGATTACATGTACTAGTTGAAGAGTATTTTTGAATCTGTCTCTAAAATACTAATTGAATGAAGTCACTTTTGTAGGTAAAATTAGGTGTTTAACAACCTGTTAAAAATACACCATAACGCAGGAATTGGTATCCAACACACTAAAAAAGGGACCCCAAGACCCCCGCCAATGTATACTGTATTATCTCGTGTCCCAATACTTTTGTCCATATAGCGTTTCGTCTTGTGTCCCAATACTTTTGTCCGTATAGTGTATGTACATGTGGTAAACAGCAGGGTGTGCTCTGACAGATTCTCTCTCTTTTTGTATGTCCCTCATCGGTATCCGTAGTCTGGGCTGGGTAAGAGTAGCATGGAGGCAGTGGAGTGGAGTTAGGCAGTGTTTATTTGTATTTATCAGTGTTTATTAGTGTTTATTTGAAATGTTTCTGATTTAAAGATGAAGTCAGGACCGCAGTGACCTGGTTTAAGAGCTGTCAGAGCTGTGATTCTGTTGTATTGGACCGGACCGGACCGGACCGACATGCCCCGTTTTGCCCAGCTCGTGATGGGACCCGCCGGGAGCGGAAAGGTACCGAGACCAGAGCCGAAACACCCAGGGGTTCGGACTGTCTGTCCCAAAGGAAAACATATATTTGAAATGTTCAACCAAGTGAAGTTTTAGCGGAAATGGCAACCCACCTTTATTATTTATAACTTTTATCATTTACCACCAAATTCTTTCTAGTTTTTTTATGACCGTTTATTTCAGTATGACAGTATTTGTGATCATCGTGATAAATCAAGTTACATCACATACCTCTGTTGAACCAAAGGAGTAAAAAGAGACGTTTTATTGGAAATGGCAACCCCACGTAGCTACAGGCTTGTATAATTTACTGCTAAACTTGTTCGTTTGGGGTTTTGTTTTGCTTTTTTTTTTTTTTTAGAACTTGACAATATTACAATACGTATGATATTGTGATAAATTACAGCACATTACACTTCAGTCCCAGCAAAGCAGTCAAAAAAGGAGTTTTGCTGGAAAAGGCAATCACACCATAATAAGTACTTAATCATAACTGAACTGTTTTCTTCGCTTTGCACACCTGCTGCCTCCACTGATAGAGTACCGTATCTATCATAATATTATCTTCATTCAAACATTGACCGCATTAAATGTTATTTTCTTTTGTTTTTCTTGCACTCTCTCTTTGGCTGTGCACTCTGTGTATTTCATCCTGTCTGCACTCATGTATTCTTGTGTTATTTGTTTTTGTTCTTTGTGGGTCTGTTTTTGTTTTTTGTTGCTCCATGGTCCTGGAGAAATGTTGTTTTTTTCCCACTGTGTACTGTGTATACGTGGCCGAAATGAAAACAAACACCTACTTTACTTGGCTTGTTCTTGTAAATAAGAGAGGATCAGGTTTTAGATGGACGTTCTTACCTATATGGACCGAGTTCTGTTTCTGACTGTGAAATAATGATATCTTTACAGAGTACGTACTGCTCCACAATGATAAAACACGCTGAAGCCATCAACCGCTCAGTGCAGGTGGTGAACCTGGACCCGGCCGCAGAACACTTTGACTACCCAGTAATGGCAGGTGAGACTCCAATTTGGTGGGTTAAGAGTCATGGCTGATGTTCATAAAATGTCTGCCTTTAAAGGGAAATAGTTAAATAGTCTATACAAGATGATATAATTCTCATATTAGTCTTACGCATGGTTTTATTTATTAAAAGGTGAAGAACCCTCATCATGTCAGTTTTGTAATATAGTCTTGTCACTGAAACATAAGGCAATGATTTACCACCACATAAAGTTTTGGAATTTTTATCAAATGTTGGTTGAAAGAACCACATTTACATTGTTGGGGTTTTTTGTTAGTAATTTATGTGTTGTTTTGTTTATTTAAGTCTCTTGTTTTCAAACCATTTATATTGTTCAGTATACCTTTTTGACATGACATAACCATTGTTGTAGATACAGGATGGAACTTAAACTACTACTACAAAAAGACAATGGTTTTAAGTCGAATATTGTGACTAATTGTGACAAAAAAATCATCTGTGATATACAGATCCATAAAAAATCAAGAATTATTATTTTTTTAATATCCAGATTCTTTTTTGCTTTCTTTACGTGGACAGATATCCGAGAGCTGATCCAGGTGGACGATGTGATGGAGGATGACTCACTGAGGTTTGGCCCAAATGGAGGACTCGTGTTCTGCATGGAGTACTTTGCTAATAACTTTGACTGGCTGGAGGAGAGTCTTGGTCATGTTGAGGATGACTACATACTTTTCGACTGCCCAGGTTACTCTTAAATTTAATATAGTTATTTTCAGGTTGTCCACATATTTGACTTGGCAAATTTTCACCATTTTACGCTGGCTTGGACTATGATGTTTGCAGATGACATTGTGATCAGTACTGAGAGAAAAAAGCATGTTGAGAAGACCCTGGAGAGAGACATGCTCTGAGTATGTTGGGAGGAGGATGCTGAGGAGAGACTGAGTGTGTTGGGAGGAGGATGTTGAGGAGAGACTCTGAGTGTGTTGGG